>JAMQGT020012918.1:0-219759 GCA_024447675.2 Pterophyllum scalare | reverse complement strand
CCCTCCTGTTTCAGACATGCAATAGTATGACCTCTTTTAAAGAAATCCTCTTTGGATCCCTCCATTTTAAATATTTTTTCATTACTAGTGATGGAATAATAACAAAAGTATATGCAGTAGTAATGTGTCAAAGAGAAGATATAGACTGGTTTCATGTTGAAGAGAACTGGAGACTCCTTCGTGAATCGCCACCTTATCATGGTGGAAGGGTTTGTGTGTCCCAGTGATCCCAGGAGTTATATTGTCTGGGGGCTTGTCCCCCTGGTAGGTTTTCCCATGGCAAATTGGTCCTGGGTGAGGGTCCAGACAAAGAATAATTCCAACGACCCCATGGAAGAGTCATTAAGGGAACTGTTTACCCTGCCTAGGATAGGATTACTGGGGCCCCACCCTTGAGCCAGGCCTGGGGAGGGAGCTTGAGGGAGAGCGTTTGGTGGCCAGACATTAGCCTGTGGATCCCAGCCAGGTGCAGTCCAAAGAGGAGACATGGGCCCGCCCTCCTGTAGGCCCACCACCCACAGGAGGCGTTGTAGGGGTCGGGTGCATTTTGTCTCAGGCAGTGGCCAAGGGCGGAGGCCCTGGTGGACCGATCTCCCGGCTATTGAGACCATCTATTGGGACATGGAATGTGACCTCTCTGGTGGGGAAGGAGCCTGTGCTAGTGCGTGAGGTTGAGAGATACGGGCTAGTTATGGACGGGCTCACCTCAGCGCATGGCCTGGGCTCTGGAACCAGTCTCCTAGAGAGGGGCTGGACTTGGTTCCAGTCTGGAGTGGCCCTCAGTGACAGGCGTCAAGCTGCAGTGGATATTTCAATTTTTTTGAGAAGGTGGTTTTCAACTTCAGCAATAAATTCTTACATCAACATTTGTGACCTCTCACTTTATTTCAGCTGTGCCAGCTTATCTACATCTTATTGTAAAGCCCACCATTTTACCCTCAGGACCTTCTGAGATTCATCCAAGAAGTACAAGAAACAGGAAAACATTTGGCTCAAATCCGACTGATCAGACTTGTCCTGGATTCCCGCCCTTCAGTCCAAGCATCTGAAGGAAACAAGCTCACCTGTTTGGCATTATGTCTTCTCCTGTTATTACCAAAGGTGGTGGAATGCCTTCAGTCTTTGCTGGACTGTTGAAATGGCTACTGTTAGTGAATCTGGCTCCCTTGCTTGTTTTGCACTGCTTACCTGCCATGAGTTACATGCTTCGTTGTAGCTTCTGGTGCCCAGAGAAGGAAACTTTTGCTTGTGGAGAGAGATTCTGTAAGGGAGCTGTGGAAGTTGCCTGTCTGTTTGGAGCCTGGACTTCACTAAAAGAAACCTGTGCTTCAAAGCAACTTGTTAAACTTGTCATTAAAGTCGTGCTTTTGAATCCAACCTGCCTGAGTGACCCTGACTGGTTCCCCCTTGGCAGCTGGGAAAAATGTGGATTCCCTGACCAGCTCGCGAGTGGTTGCTGGAGGCTGGTGAACAACAGCAGTTTACATGGAAGATGCTGACTTTTCTGCAAAGGCTTGTTAACTAATGCGAGCAGTAATGAAACTTGACAAAGTGATGTAAATCAGAAACAAAGAACATACATCTTCAGAGTAAAAGTTGTACCTTACCATTGAACTGAATACAACTTTTACTTTGAAGGCAAATGGTCTCCCTTTCCCCATTTGCGTTGCATTCTTCACTGATTCATTAGTGAGTAGTTGGCAAGTGTTTGCAGACAAGTCAGCATCTTCCCGTCAAACATGAGACATGAGCACCAAGTCTGTAAAGTTTTTCTTTTTTAATATCTTTGAAAATCAAAACTTACTGTGGCGGGGTGGCGGCAAGTGCAATGAATGATATAATGGTTAAGATGTGAAGGTAAGTAAATAAGAAAACCAGAATTTGAATAATGATTGCCTGACAACGCCACCCTGGGAATTTCACCCAGAATTTCACCAGTTAACTAAGGCACACAAGTTCGCCCACTAAGAAGGCGAGAGACGAGGTTCAATCTTAAAAACACCACAATCTTTATTTTAAGAAAAATTATTAAAATACAACAAATTCATAAAACAAAAAAACAACAAAATTATTGTCAATAGCTGGGGCCCTATGGGGACAGAGACCAGTGCAAGGGGGGATGGAATCCCAAAACAATAAAACAAACTAAATCACCCAGACACGTGCGGACCACACCGGTGAATGAAGACTCCAATCCCAAAACATCACAGCAAACACGAGACAAAGGATAAGGGGAACCTCCACCCAAGCCACCAGTACTGCCACCACCACGGCCTCCAGCAACTGAAACAAAATCAAAACATAATCAATTAAAGAAAACAATTTCACAGGGACTAGGGGCAGTGAATGCCTCACACACACACACACTTATTAAAACACTGGGTATAAACCCACGTTAAAACTAGGCCACAGAAAGATGGCGTATGCTGCGGGCCTAAAGCAGAGCTCTGCAGCTGATACCGCTGCCGTCTGTCAGCGAACGAGCTACGGCCACAGACCAACGGCAGCGGGACCCCGAACCAGAGTGCGGCGAGGATGAGATGCAGCAGCCACAGCCAAAGTCTCTCTGATGGAACAACGGCGAAAGCAGGATAACACTGGGCCGTACAGGACGGAACACGGCCAGAACACGGACAGGGCCGGGTCCAAAACAGACAGAACAACACCGGGCCGGCCACGACAGGGCCCGGACAGCACCAAACAGGACCCGAACAGGACAGGAACAGGACCCGAACAGGACAGGACCCGAACAGGACAGGAACAGGACCCGAACAGGACAGGAACAGGACCCGGACAGGACAGGAACAGGAACAGGACAGCAGCGGCTCCGGTCAGCTGGGAGCTAACAACTTTGTCGCCAGAGGTAAGGCAGCTGGAGAACGCTAATTCCAACCAGGCTCATGCATCCGCCGAAAGGAATGCGATGCAAACCACTAGCTGACGTTTACCGCAGCAGGACATCTGCTTAACGCAGCCTATACGGGTGCCAAGAGCAAACAGCTCTGCTACACTGCTGAGACTGAGACCGGAAGCGACAATCAGCTGAGCATGAAGGGGAGACAGGTAGAGGTGCCGTTTATATACAGTCACTCCCACCACTGAGTGGCCGGCTCTTTAAGCGACATCGGTCTCGCCACATTCAGACATCAGTCTTACCACATTACAAAACTGGATTATGGGCAAAAAGATCATTTCAGGCATCACAGCCCACACTATTCCCCTCTCCCTCAATAATGGAACAAAAGGGAAAGTTTGGAGTTCTGTTCTTAGTTATTGTTAGTATTCCAGTTTCTTTTGCTCTCCTTGTTCCCTGCGTCCCAGTGTTCCAGTGTCTGTTCCCTCCAAGTTTGGTTTGCACTTCCTGTTTTATTTTCCTAGTCTCCTGGTCCCTGTGTGTTGTGTTGAGTTTTGCGTCCTGTGTTTTCATTAGTATGATTCTGTCCACCTGTTCTCTCCAGCTGTCTCCTGTTATCCCTCATCATTCCCTGTGAATATACTGTTTGCATTTCCCTTTGTTCTCTGTCGTGATGTCATCATTATGTTCCCCCGCTCTGTGCTTTTCTGTCTGTGAATGAGTTTTCTAGTTCATGCTGCTGGTCCCATCCAGTTCTGTTCTCCCCGTGTTTTCCAGCAATTAGGCTGAGATTTTTGAGTTTAAGTCTGTCTCTGAGGGTCCTCAAACTGCCTGCCACAGCAGCACATGACACAGGAAGAGTGTCACAACTAAACGGGGAGATGAGATTAAATTGGCCAAAGCACAAACACAGACACAAAGAAAAGCCAGACACAGAGACACAAGGGAGGCAGGAATAAACAAGGATTCAAGGAAAAACACAAACCAGATTGAAACCAAGAACAGAAGAGAACTAAAACCTGACAATATAAACATAAAGAAACCAGAATACAGAACCATAATCACAAAATATTTTTAAAAATATGGAGAAGAAAAAAAAAAGAACTAAACATCCCCCCAAAAAACTAGTACCCTGGTCCAAGACCCAGGCACTACACCTTTAATCCATTTCAGTGTAAATCTAATAGTCCACATACATAACATCCAGAATCAGTACGCTGCCTTGACCTTTCAGGGTCACTGTATGGAGTGCTTTTTCACTTTTTATTTTTCTGCATACGAGAACATGTTTTTTTTCTTTTCTTTACAATGTGACTGATGAATAAAAAAGAGAGGGGGTAGAATAAACAAATTCTGAGATAGTGTCTGCCTTTCAAGGACACATCTTAAAATCTGCATATTGAGTTTAGTTTGCTTTTAGTAGGATTAACATTTTTCTGTCCTTACTTACAGCTTTAAGTAAGTAATGACAGAATGAATGTGGATTTCAAGTAATTTCATGCTTTTAACTGGTATGTTGCATCTTAATGGTTCCTCTGGTATCACATAGACACATTTTAAAAGACTGATCTCTAAATAAGATGCGACAGAGGAGTGCATCTCATTGATTGCTTCTCCAATATAATGTAGTACCTGGCTGTCAGCTAGCTCAGAAATTCTGGGTTCCCTTTCTCAAAGAACCCCTTAAGCTTGAAAATGATGGCACTGTAGGATTCGTATTGAAACTGAAGTCAGCAACTGTAACAAAGGCAGGAAACGCAGAACCCCGGTGGACAGAAAATGTCATGGAATGGCACGGCAGGCAAAGTGTGCACTCCAAACGCAGACTCAACAATTCAAAATCCCTCCAAAGAGAACATAATTCACAGAACAGAAGGAACTTCATGCAGCCAGGAAAACACAAGACACACAAGCATGGAGTTCCCAACGACACCACAGCAAGGAATGGGAGAAAACATGGATACTAAATACATAAGGGGTAATGAGGAGAGGGTGGAAACACCAGGGATCACAGCTGAACAGAATAAGACTAACAAGACAAAGGAAGCAAAACTAAACGTAACAAACCGCTGAACTGAACAATTAAATTAATTATGGCCATTAACCAACCACACAAACAGACAAAAGACAATCACATAAGGGAACAGAAAATGTGATATCCTATTCTGGATGAATTTTGCTTCACTAAAGGGCACTTTTCTTGTCTGTTCTTTTCAGTGACCCACCTTGAACTTTTCTGTTGAAAAAGCAAACAGTGAAGTAAACACATATTTGTTCTAATTACTCTGTTCCATTCTTTCACTGCATGTTTAATTTTTAGCAGTGATAGTCATGGAAGCAGTTTCTCTTTTTGCATTTTAGGCATCTGATGTATGTCGTGCCTCCACAGCCCTTATTCCTGCATCTTTCTGCATGCCTGGTATCCACCATATGGGGCATGTGTGCAGCACACAGAGGGCTCTGGTTGATGGATCCTTTTTTTGTTTGTTTGTTTTTGGTGCTTCGTAGTCCTCTTCACTGTCTCCCCTACAGTCATCAGACTCTGGACAATCCATCAGTTCTTCTGCCAGGTGCAGTTCATATTCCACTTCTTGGTCCTGTTTGACATCCAATAAAAACTGAGCATGCAATCACAGAGGTCCACACCACCCGCATCATTGTTGTACTCTCTAATCACTGCTGGTCCCCTCACTTGGAAATGGATGTGTTCTGTTTTGGATCACCTGGTGCAGACTTCATCTTCCATATGTGATGGAGGCCATCAGAAATGGTGTGTTGTCAAACCATTTGGTGAGTGCCAGCTCTGGACTCTTTCTAAGCACTGATACTGATGATCCTCTCCCTCCTCTTTGCAACTGTGTATCTCCTGGCAGTTGGCACTGCTTTGGGACTTGACTCTTCATCAAGGTTCCTGTGGTGAAAAGACCTCTGGCTGACAAAGCATCCATGAGATTGATTGTTGTGAAGAAATGATCAAATAATACGTGACTTCCTGTTGGAACAGTGTCAACTGTTAGAAGAACTGTTGCTGCTCCAGCATCCAACCTTGGGCCCATGAATGTGTTCTTCCTTTGGTACACTTCAAAATCTAGCATTAGACTAGTAACAGCCTGTAAAAGTTACACTTAGTCTGACTTTGGGAGTTTGAGACAGCCTTGCCTGACTTTCCAAAGAACGTCTGCTTTCTGCATTTCCTCTGTTACCAGCAGGTCACTGACAATCTTGAGGGAGCTTCACAACTTGAAGAACCTGTCCCTCGTCTTTTTTTTTCTTTTTTTCTTTTTTCTTTTACCAATAATGTTTTTTGACCATAACAATTTAATTCTTGGGTAATTCTCTGGAGGCTATAAATCAATGACTAAATAAATACATTTGTTTAATGACATTTTATATGTTTTGGGCTTTGAAACTACTTTGATGTTAATTAGATTATTAGTTTCCATGAACAGACATTTTTAAAAAATGTTTATAAGAACTCAAATCCTTTGGGAAAATTTAATGCGGGGTGATCTTTTTTAGCGCAATAAATCTCATAGCATTGATGAATGCAACTGGATCTAGTCTCCTTCAGGTCAGTTCAATTTGTGCCTCAAAACATGTAATTCATTCATGATTCATCCTCTTCATAGCTTTGCATTTATTGAGTCCTTAAAAATTTGAAGAAGGTTTATCCAGCATTCTTAGCTTGTCCTCAGTCATGTTGTTGCCTCTCTTCAAAACATGTTGACGCCTGTTGTGATTTGGTCTGTTCACTGAACAGAAGGGTTCCTTCAGAGGCCTGCACTACACAGCAGAGATCAAAAAGATATGAAATCACCTGGAGGATCCCTCAGACCTCTGTGTGCGGACAGCATGAGGGTCTTAAGCTTTTCAGATGATTAATATCTTCACATTTCCATATTGATCACTAAGAAATATAAATTTTTAACAATAAGTTTATCTGATTTTTTCCCCCCTGTTGGCTGCAAACAATTTCACAACTATTTAATTCTTCTATAAACATTAATACATGATCCTAAAACAGAGCACCGATTTGCTGAACTTACATCCAATTTGCAAGTAATTTTGAATTCTGTGCTTATATTTATCCCTTACCTACTCTCAAACCATTAAACACCACAGAGGCTGCAGCCGAGAGAGAATAAAAGCTAAAACTCTTAAACTTTTTAAATTTTTCATTTAATGAAATACTCAATTACAGTCCATCAGATTCTCCCGTGTCTTATGGATAGAGCTGTGATACTGATACGTTTAGCTTACAGTTAGCTGCCTTCCTCTCCAGGCTGCAAACTTGCAAAATTTGGTCTCTGGTCTTGCTCGAACAAAGTGCTTGAAGTGCACATACATTCACTGAGCTCCTGTACAGTGATTTCTAATCTCACATCCCTGATTTATCTGGAGCTGCTGCTTTGCTTTCATTCTTCATATTTTTCTAACATTATAATTTATTCTTTCTTTGTAAGTCCACCATTCAGGTACCTGTACACTAATCCGTGTGATTGGAAAAATGTTGCCAATGAGAGCCCTTTCATGTGAATGCGCTCATACGTAGATTGAGAAACCCTGAGGTAACTTAATGAGATGATAACCAGCGTCGTGTGGCTGCCTGTACTGACTGCCAGAACGCTCCCTCTCTCTCCCTTTATTAATTGGCAGAAGAACAATTAGTGATCAGATAGAGTGCATCAAGCCCTTGCTTGTTTTTCAACTAGCCTCAGTCCTCATGACAGAGCTCACTCTCCCCATCCGCCAGGTCATCAGGTGGGCTGACTGGATGAAGCCATGAGAGTGCAGTGGTTCAGAGTCCAGTCAATTTCATAGGCAGACAGACAGGTGGAAACATATGAGTATGTCTATTTATATTTCTTATTACTTGCTTACTTTCTACTCTTACCTTTTTAAGATAGTGTAGTAATTTTGTAGTAAGTTGTGCAATAACAATAAAAACAAAAGATTCAGTTTGATTCAGTTAAAACTTTTTCAGCACAGAAATCCGAACATTGGTTCTCTTCATGTTCTTGTTTTATTTTCTTGACGCATGTCAGCGTGGATTTAGGGAGGGGCTTTAGAATTTGTCTCATTATAAATCAGAAAACATTGTCAACAGTCAGAAACACTGCCTTGGTGCCATGTTTAGAGATAAAACATTATACAAAGGCTCTGAGGGGTGTGTGAACAAATCCCTCTGTAAAACCTTCAGGATACCAACAGGAAGAAACCCAGAGTTTGGTGAATGTAAGTGTCGCTGAACAAGCAAAGAACAGTCTGAGAAAATGTCAGAAGATTTCTACATGTTTTCTTTCTCTCCTGCTCTGCGGTTAGATAATAATAATTACACTTCATTGAGTTTCTCTCATATTAAACAGTGCCTACCCACAAAACAAATGTCAGACCAGGAATCAGTATGTCTGATTAATTCATAATTAATTCATTCATGCAATAGATGATAATCATATCACTGAAAGACCTTTTGGTTGTTGTTGGTGAAAAATGGTCTGTCAACGCACTTCCAGCATGTTCTTTCACACTTTGAAATTTAATGCAATGAACGTGAATATCACAAAGCATTTTTGTCCCTGCAGCTCATAGGATATTTTCTCCATCCTCCATAAACAGAGTTGCTGCCACGTGACTGACATTTGTATCAAGGAGCAAAACAACTTCTCTAGAAATGACTCCAATATGTTTTGATGCGTCTCCATTATAATGTTGTTTCTCCCCCAATTGCCAAGATTTGGCTTAAGGTTTAAAAATCAAAAAAAAGATCTTGCTTGTTACTGTTCACTCTGTGATTTGAATCAAGTTTTGCCTTTTCTTGTCTTTATACTTATATAAAAACCCAACAGCATACATGACCACCTTGAAAAAAAACCATGTAAAACCTTGTGGTTTATTGGTCTGTGGTTATATGGACATTAATTAGTGTTGGGTCCTCACCTCACAATATAAAGTGTGTTGTGGTGACTGCCATTATGATTTGGCACAATATGATGGATAGAATACTTTATTTCCCAAAGGGGAAATGTCTGTATTGCAGCAGCAGTACTACACATAATAAAAACAGATAAAAATACAATATACAGTGGTGTGAAAAAGTGTTTGCCCCCTTCCTCATTTCCTGTTTTTTTGCATGTTTGTCACACTTAAGTGTTTCGGAACATCAAACCAATTTAAACAATAGTCAAGGACAACACAAGTAAACACAAAATGCAATTTGTAAATGAAGGTGTTTATTATTAAAGGTGAAAAAAAATCCAAACCATCATGGCCCTGTGTGAAAAAGTGATTGCCCCCTAAACCTAATAACTGGTTGGGCCACCCTTAGCAGCAACAACTGCAACCAAGCGTTTGCGATAACTTGCAATGAGGCTTTTACAGCGTTCTGGAGGAATTTTGGCCCACTCATCTTTGCAGAATTGTCCTAATTCAGTTACATTAGAGGGTTTTCGAGCATGAACGGCCTTTTTAAGGTCATACCACAACATCTCAATAGGATTCAGGTCAGGACTTTGGCTAGGCCACTCCAAAGTCTTCATTTTGTTTTTCTTCAGCCATTCAGTGGTGGACTTGCTGGTGTGATTAGGATCATTGTCCTGCTGCAGAACCCAAGTTCGTTTCAGCTTGAGTACACGAACAGATGGTCGGACATTCTCCTTCAGGATCTCTTGGTAGACAGCAGAATTCATAGTTCCATTTATCACAGCAAGTCTTCCAGGTCCTGACGCAGCAAAACAGCCCCAGACCATCACACTACCACCACCATATTTTACTGTTGGTATAATGTTCTTTTTCTGAAATGCAGTGTTCCTTTTCACCAGATGTAATGGGACACACACCTTCCAAAGAGTTCCACTTTTGTCTCATCGGTCCACAGAATGTTTTCCCAAAAGTCTTGGGGATCATCAAGATGTGTTTTGGAAAAATTGAGACGAGCTTTAATGTTCTTTTTGCTCAGCAGTGGTTTTCTCCTTGGAACTCTGCCATGCAGGCCATTTTTGCCCAGTCTTTTTCTGATGGTGGAGGCATGAACGCTGACCTTAACTGAGGCAAGTGAGGCCTGCAGTTCTTTGGACGTTGTTGTGGGGTCTTTTGTGACCTCTTGGATGAGTCGTCGCTGCGCTCTTGGGGTAATTTTGGGCGGCCGGCCACTCCTGGGAAGGTTCACCACTGTTCCGTGTCTTCGCCATTTGTGGATAATGGCTCTCACTGTGGTTCGCTGGATTCCCAAAGCTTTGGAAATGGCTTTATAACCCTTTCCAGACTGATATATCTCAATTACTTTCTTTCTCAATTGTTCCTGAATTTCTTTGGATCTCGGCATGATGTGTAGCTTTTAAGGATCTTCTGGTGGACCTTACTGTGTCAGGCAGCTCCTATTTAAGTGATGTCTTGATTGAGAACAGGTGTGGCAATAATCAGGCCTGGGTGTGGCTAGAGAAATTGAACTCAGGTGTGAAAAACCACAGTTATAGTATGTTTTAACAAGGGGGGCAATCACTTTTTCACACAGGGCCATGATGGTTTGGATTTTTTTTCACCTTTAATAATAAACACCTTCATTTACAAATTGCATTTTGTGTTTACTTGTGTTGTCTTTGACTATTGTTTAAATTGGTTTGATGTTCCGAAACACTTAAGTGTGACAAACATGCAAAAAAACAGGAAATGAGGAAGGGGGCAAACACTTTTTCACACCACTGTATATACAAATATGCACATGTACGCACAATCATGTCCGTAGAAGCTATACAATGTGTAGTGGGCCCATTTTGTAATAGGTATGTGAACCTCTTTATCAGGACAGGGATGAGTCATTATATAAAGTTATTGCAGTGAGCAGGAATGATTTCCTGTAACAGTCCTTATTGTAACGCAGCTGCAGGAACCTCTTACTGAACACACTTCTCTGTTTGCTCAGTAGATTGTGCAGGGCGTGCGTTGTATTGTCCCTTATTTTGATCAGTTTGTGTAGCATCCTTCTCCCGACAGTCATCTCTAGGGGTTCCAGAGTAATTCCAAGGACAGATCCAGCCTTCCTCAAGAGTTTGTTTAGCCTCTTTAGGTCACTGAATCTGATACCACTTCCCCAACAGATCACTGCAAAGAAAATTGCACTTTCAATAACAGATTTGTAGAAGATATGCAACATCTTGTTGCACACACCAAAGGACCTAAGCTTCCTCAAAAAATAGTCTACTCTGTCCCTTCCTGTATACAGCTTCAGTGTGACATCACCAGTCCAGTCTGTTGTCCAGGTGAACTCCTAAGTAACTGTAACTTCTCCCAGGACGTATACAGTATCTGGTGCAGTAGTAGTCTTCCTAAAATCCACCACCATCTCCTTCGTCTTACTTTCATTCAGAAGGAGATGGTTGTAACCACACCACTCTACAAAGCGATCTACCAGTTCTCTGTATTCAGTCTCCTGTCCACCACTGATACATCCAACGATCACAGAGTCATCTGAAAATTTCTGTAGATGACAGAACTCTGCATTGTACTGAAAATCCGAGGTGTACAAGGTGAAGAGGAAGGGTGAGAGTACAGTCCACTGTGGTGCTCCTGTACTGCTGACCACCCGATCAGACTCGCATCCCTTCAGTCGCACAAACTGTGGTCTGTCCATCAGGTAGTCAATAATCCAGGAGGTTAAGGAGGCATCAACCTCTTATATACAGTGGGTACAGGAAGTATTCAGACCCCTTTAAAATTTTCACTCTTTGTTTCATTGCAGCCATTTGCTAAAATCAAAACATTCATTTTATTTCTCATTAATGTACACTCAGCACACCATCTTGACAGAAAAAAACAGAAATGTAGAAATTTTTGCAAATGTATTAAAGAAGAAAAACTGAAATATCACATGGTCATAAGTATTCAGACCCTTTGCTCAGTATTGAGTAGAAGCACCCTTTTGAGCTAGTACAGTCATGAGTCTTCTTGGGAATGATGCAACAAGTTTTCCACACCTGGATTTGGGGATCCTCTGCCATTCCTTGCAGATCCTCTCCAGTTCCGTCAGGTTGGATGGTGAACGTTGGTGGACAGACATTTTCAGGTCTCTCCAGAGATGCTCATTTGGGTTTAGGTCAGGGCTCTGGCTGGGCCAGTCAACAATGGTCACAGAGTTGTTCTGAAGCCACTCCTTTGTTATTTTAGCTGTGTGCTGAGGGTCTTTGTCTTGTTGGAAGGTGAACCTTCGGCCCAGTCTGAGGCAGGTGATGAGCAGTGCCTGGTTTTCTCCACACATACCGCTTAGAATTAACACCAAAAAGTTCAATCTTGGTCTCATCAGACCAGAGAATCTTATTTCTCATAGTCTGGGAGTCCTTCATGTGTTTTTTGGCAAACTCTATACGGGCTTTCATATGTCTTGCACTGAGGAGAGGCTTCCGTCGGGCCACTCTGCCATAAAGCCCCGACTGGTGGAGGGCTGCAGTGATAGTTGACTTCATGGAACTTTCTCCCATCTCCCTACTGCATCTCTGGAGCTCAGCCACAGTGATCTTTGGGTTCTTCTTTACCTCTCTCACCATTTCTCAGTTTGGCTGGCCAGGTCTAGGAAGAGTTCTGGTCGTCCCAAACTTCTTCCATTTAAGGATTATGGAGGCCACTGTGCTCTTAGGAACCTTGAGTGCTGCAGAAATTCTTCTGTAACCTTGGCCAGATCTGTGCCACAATTCTGTCTCTGAGCTCCTTGGGCAGTTCCTTCGACCTCATGATTCTCATTTGCTCTGACAGCACTGTGAGCTCTTATATAGACAGTTGTGTGCCTTTCCTAATCAAGTCCAATCAGTTTAATTAAACACAGCTGGACTCCAATAAAGGAGGAGAACCATCTCAAGGAGGATCAGAAGAAATGGACAGCATGGGAGTTAAATATGAGTGTCACAGCAAAGGGTCTGAATACTTATGACCATGTGATATTTCAGTTTTTCTTTTTGAATAAATTTGAAAAAATTTCTACATTTGTTTTTTTCTGACAAGATGGGGTGCTGAGTGTACATTAATGAGAAATAAAATGGACTTTTTTGACTTTAGCAAATGGCTGCAATGAAACAGAGTGGAAAATTTAAAGGGGTCTGAATACTTTCTGTACCCACTGTATATAAAACCTAATTGGACTGAACTGAAAAAATATAGAAAAGGAGACTGAACATACCAAAAACTGGAAAAGGTGTCTCAGATCACTTGAAAGCAGGGCTATTCATCACCATGGACTTTCTTTTGAGAATCTAGGCAATATGTGTTTATGGAATTGAAGGCAAATGGGTCTCCACCTTCTCTCTTAACCCTTGCCCTAGCTGTAGTTTCCTAAACTTGCCCCTTATTATATCCTTGAGATGAATCTTCACTGAGGTGCTTGATGAGAGTGGACAGAAGGAATCAGTGAAATGATACAAGTTAGGCTCTTCGTTTTTTTCCTCCCTGCGATTCAAACTAGAATCAAAACACCAACTTCACCACGAAATGAAATCACTACCACGGATGCGTTTCACTTCAATTTTATTATTTATCGCGCAACATAAAACAATATTGTGGGTTTTTTTGTTTTTTTTTTAACCACATACACTATGTATTCACATAATACACCATACAGCTACAAAGAGAGAGAGACTGAACAAAAACACTTTTTTTTCCTTTTTTTTTTTTTTTTACATACTGCATCCTTGACGTGAAAAATAAAGAACCAAGAACAATCCTAAAACTCAAAGGAATGTAGCTGCCAGTTGTGTTGGTTCATTTTCTTTCATTCTTTTCTCTTTTTTTTTCTTTTAATTTTGTGGGCCAGCTTCAAGTCTCTATCCCAAATTTTAAGTGTTTATTCAATTTTTACAATTTTTAAAAGTGGGCCGTACACAATTAGATGTGTGTCTACGTGTGTTTATCCATGTCTGCGTGTGACAATCTATACAAGGTTTAGGAGAAACAGAGTGAGTAAAGGAAGTGCATCACTTGGGAGAGGAAGAGGGAGGCAGTACGCAATTTTTTTTTTTGTATTGTTCAAATATCTTAGCATTCAGTTAACATGAACATGTACAACATACTCAAAAGATAATTTGAATAGCCTCTGGTACTTGCACGGTACCAAATGTAAAACCCAGCTAACAGTCTTCATATAATATGATTCTATATCTCGTCCTATTTTAAATGAATTCAAGTACAGTATGGAATGAAGATTAATAGAGAATGTAATCAACAGTTTGAGTGCACCACCTGCCCTCAAAAAGAGATGTAAATTTGTAGCGTTGTAACAAAAGACTTTTCATAAAGTCAGCACCAGGGCAGCTTCCCTTCCTGCGAAACTGCTTTAATCAAAAGTATAGTTCTCTTGACATTCGAAGAGCTCAGAAAAATATTTGCGGTAATCATTTATCCCTCGCTTTTTTTTTTTTTGTTTGTTTGTTTTTTGTTTTTTTACACAGTGAATTTTTTAAGGTATAGCATCATAGCACCAGCTGAACCGGCCCACCCCACCCCCCACCCCCAGGATCTCAGTACATGTTTGCTTGGGAGGTGGTGCCTCTCGTGAGAACCATCCACCAAACTTGTGAAGCATTTAGAAATGTACAAAGTCAACAAGATAGCATGTGCACCATATCCTCAGCACCCTTTTGTTTCGGTGTGTGTTTGTGTGAGTAATGTATGGGCAAGTCTTAGGCTCAAGAAATAAAATGGGCCCTGTTGCTGTACTACCAAACTACTGTTAGACATTGTGTGTATCATCGAATTTTCATGACAAATGAAACGTCTGTTGTGTTCCACGGGGGGAGCTGTGATTTTTTTTTCTGCCACGTGCACACTTGGCTATTATAAAAGCTTGAGCAGATATTAATGACAGAAACATCTAAGCAAGCAGGGAGGCAGTAACACAACTGACAAAGATTGCTGGGAAATAACTCATTAAAACACGGCCCAGTGTTTCACCTCAGACTGGCTCTGCAGCAATCACTACGCTCCCCGACTCCCCCACCCCTCTCCCCAAGTTCTACACATGAATGGCGGTAAAATTTGGAAGGGTGTCTGATATAAAACAATAGCTCATCATTTAACAATTTCCCATTCATTCTCCTTTTGACAATCAGAAGACAAACCCAGTAAGTGCTGTTGAAGCCGCTGCTATCAGACAGCTGAGATTAGCAGAAAGACTGAGCACAGAGGAAACGACAAAAGGTGACAAAGTCTGCCTGTCAGCTGCTTTAAAGCTAAATATGGCTAGGGTTTTTTTCTTTTCTTTTCTTTTCTTTTCTGGGGACTGTGTACCAGACAGTTTCCAGGTTGGGAGCAGTGACTTCTTCTAATATCTGCTGGTGGCATTGTTACCCAAGGAAACAGCCTGGCACATAACTCCCTGTAAAACCACAATTTCAGCAGCTTAAACAAACCTTACACAATGTGTGTGCTGGTAGTTAGATTTGTTTTTAGGTTTGCCGTTTCCTCGTGTCTTCAGTCACTGCTAAGCTAAACTAATCATCTGCTTAAGTTCGAGGTGTTTACCGCTTATCACGCTCACGGCGGCTGATTGAGGTTTGTCCTTAGCTTAATGACACAATTCCCTGTTGTTGGAATCACATAATTGGACTTTTGGTGTTTGTTTGTTTTTTTAAATAGAAACATGATGCTGTCATGAACCTTTCATGAGAGTTTAAGAGTACTTAAAAAAATACCACAAAGCTGTTAAACTAAAACTAAATTCATACATTTGCACAACTGCAACACAGGGGAGCTTCTATTTTCTCTTTACTGCTGTCAGGGAGTCAGCTAAGTGTGGTTTCACGTTACATAATTGGGCCGACTAATTCATTTTCAGAGATTTCCAGGGCTCTGTCAGTCACATGCTGACAGGGGGTACAGTACTTAGGAAAGCAAAACAGCAGAGTTACTAAGCAACAGATTTACATACATTGGGGCCAAGTGTTGTTTACTGATGTTTAGGGCTTAAAAAATACCCCCATGTCATTCATGGTTTTGTTACTTTCCTCACAAGTTAAATAATCTTACCTAAATAGTTTGATATTTACATTTTTTTTTATCTCTCTCTTGAGAAAATTAAAAAAAAAAAAAGAAAAAACAAAAGCTTCAAGTTGTCAATAATCGGCTCTTTCTGTTTGTCATTAAAATCAAGATTAAAAGTGCTTTTATAAATCTTTTCTTCTTTATGTACAATTTGTATTAGCTATATAAAAAAATGATGAAAAAAAAAACAATAACATCAAAGACAATCATTATCATTATCACCATGTAGTAATAAATAAGAGTTAAAAAAAAAAAAAGCAGGTTAAAATATGAGTGTGGAGATCTGAAGCACACAAAGGGACATGCATGATTCTCTGCCCTCAGTAGCAAGTCGTGATTGTGACCAGTGTCTCTACAGCATGAGGTAGAGAGCTGGAGAAAATCGGGAGAGGTAACAGGGTCTTACACAGATGACCAGGGCCTTGACCCAAACAACCACCCAGCAGCTGGGAGTCGGCTTGCATCAGTAGTCTCTCATTTTCATTTCTGACACATGTTGCAGGGGAACCATGTGAGCACAAAGAAAATAAAAATGAGTGATTTACGGGACTCTCGCCAGGCTATCAAATAGTCTCTCTCTTTGGCTCTTCTCCTTCACTTTCAGACACACTCGTGCGCAAAGTGAGAGATCCATTGATTTGATGCCTCTGCATTCAGCGCCAACCCCTGGAAGCTACAGAAATGTTCTACGGTTTCCCTCAGTACTATCTTCTCTGTGAAAAGCACTGCTAATGGGTTACCAAGACATGCAGTGAATGACTGTGCTTTCTCTGCCCTGTACAGTGTACTTTGTTTGAGACAAAAACCACTACATGCCACAACAAACTGCAAAAACTCCTCAAAAGGAAACCAGTTTTTGAGCCCAATGTGGAGCGGAACCACATGGTGGCCATTTTGATTGGCTGGCTCTGTGGTGACAAGGTGCCTGCGGAAGGACACGCCTCGCTCTGCTCAAAGATGACAGCACCATGCAGAGGAAGGAGTGGGCCCTTCACAGTAAATCAAGTGTAATAGGAGAGCACCAGAGTGTGTGTGTGAGCACCAAAAGCACTGCTGTCTCAAAACTGTTTCCTTCTGCTCTAACCCCGGATGGGCTTCCCATAGGCATCTCCAGACTTTGTTCACATTTGTGGCACATTTGTAATGTCAGCCTTCCCTGGAGCTGCTTCATTAAGTCCCATCCATGCTCAGCAGTCGGGGTGCAAGACCCCACTCTACTGGCCATGAGTGGTTAAAGCAACAAGGCAAGGCTGCCATCTAAATGAATCCCAAGTGCTTATAGGCTTGTTATTACACACCACTTGAAACGGCAGTCGACGCTGCCCTCTAGCGTTTACACTGGGAAGTGCTCACTCCTACTTGAATGTCATAGGAAGATACAGAGTGCCATCTGCTCCATCTCTGTATGGATAACAGATCTGGGTTAAATGGCTTTCACAAATAGTATCACCTGTTTTAGCCTCTGTGGAGTACCAGATATGAGAACCACAGTTCTCAGCACAGGAAAACATGGCAAGCAAAGGAAAGCATTTGTGAGATAATTCATTAGGGCTTTCCATAGCACCACACATGTTCAGCACCTTTGTGCCAAAGCAGTAAATCCCAATGTTCTGGTACGCCACCCGGGCTCAAACAAAATTATTTAGTTGCGAATACTACTCGAGCCAAATTTAAGTTAGAGCACCTAAATACAGCATCAACTGCCATGAAGAGTAGCGGAATGAAAATCGATCAGAGCAGGAAGCTGAGCACCAGTCAAAAGCTAGAAGGGTGAGTAGGAGGAGCACATCATCTGACGACAAGACAAGCTGCAAGGTTTTCTCGCAGTGTGGTTTAACAGTTCTTTTGAACCCGGGCACTGTTTTCTCCCTTTTTGCATCACAATAGTTGGTTACACACACAAGCACGCAACACTTGAAACCAACTAGCGCCCTTTTGCTGGGTACCCGGAGCCAAAGGGCTTCGGTTAATTCCTGTCTTTCCTTCCTTCTTTCATCTTCTGTAACATTTATGCAAATTGTTGTTTATTAGAGTGAAAAAGTAGACTGTCAGTGGTGTATTTTGATCACAATCCTCAAAATGGTGGTATAATTGGGATTGTTCTTTATGAGGCCCCGAAAGATGGCTTTATAAAGTAAAACCAATGATTGCAATTACTGTACTGTTGATTTTTCTGCCGTATCAGGGAGATAATGGCTCCTCCTCATCTTAAGTACAGCTTTAAGATTAATAAGAACAAAGAAAATCAAATGGGAAAAAAAGGGTGTACATTTTCCAAACATGGAAAAAAGCAACTGTCTGAGTCCGTCACACTCAGACTGATTGATTTAACAAAAATACAAAACCAAAAACAATCACCTCATTAATAATAACATTAATGAAAAGAGCAATAATAAAAAACAAACAAGTCTTCATTATAATAATACCTGTAATAACAACATTGACAGTAACAATCATAATAATATTGATAATAATAGCAATAATTAGAATCATTATAATTCTATAAACAAGAAAAAGCAATGGAGTTCCTCTCCAGGGAAGCGAGAGGAAGAGCACCACAGGCAGTGTGTCTGAAGCCCAAACCACTGCCTGACATGAGGTAAAAAACAATAAAAATGTCCCCTCCTCCAAGTGGACTGTAGAGGGGGCAGGATGGAGAGATGCCAGACTGCGGGACAGCTGAGAGACATTGATTCTGCTCAGTGCTCTCTCCAGCCCTCCACTGCACCACTCTGTAGCTGTCAGTCTATCTGTGTCTGTCTGTCCTCACACAAAGTGGCTGTAGGGCCCAGTGAGGCGGGTGAAGGCATAGGGAGACACAGTAACCACAGAGGTGGTGTAGAAAGTGGGGGCTAACCGCGTCACTGGCCCCTCCTTCTTGTCTTTAGATTGTCCAGGTCCTGGACTAGCGCCTGCCACCATTGCGCCCCACTTGCGTTTCTTCCCAAGTGTCTTGATATCTTCCTGGGAGAGGCCAAGGAGAGCTGCTTCCTGCTGCCTCTGCAGCGCTCGCTCTGCCAGCAGCTTCATTTTGGCCTCCCACAGAGCCAGGCCGTGCATGGGCTGGTTGAGGTTCTTGTGCTGGTAGAAGACCAGGGAGATGCGGGAGGGGTGGGAGCGGTCAGGCTTTTTGAGTGGAGTGGTAGCATGTAGTTCCCGACGGGCACATTCAATGAGGATGGAGCCATGGGCCGGTGCCACTGCTACGCCGCCAATGTAAGGGTCCAGGAAGTTGTGCTCGCTGTCAGACCAAACCTCATCCTCATCCTCTTCACAATTCTTGGTGCTCTCAACATCGCTCTCTGCTCGGCTGGGGGTGTAGCAGGACTGATCTGACTGCTGCAGGGCATCGGGGAAGAGGCGTCCCTCAGGAGCAGGGGAAGGGGTGTTACCTGCCACTGAACCACCAAAAGACTTCCAGGCTTTTTCTTGGGGCCCAACAGGAGTGGAACACCGACTTTCTCCAGTCTTGGACCAGATCTTGTCAGGATAGGCTCCTGCAGGATTGCTGTGCTTCAAACCAGGGCTATAAACTGCAGGCCCCATGGCCCATGCATGTGGCTGTGGACTAGGAACAGGGCTGGGCCAGTGCCTAGGGGTGCCTGGACGTGGGGTGCTCGGCTGTGGTGTAAGTCGGCCTGAGTGAGAGGCACCAGGCTGTGGGGTAACAGGGTGGGGGGTGCTTGGACAAGGAGTACCAGGGCGAGAGGAGGCTTGATGTGTGTTAGCTTGGAGCACTGTGCCTAGTTGAGGGGATGGAGATGGAGAGGGAGGTACCTGGAGTGATGGTGATGGGGCAGGGGAAGCCCTCATGGTGTTTGAGCCAGGGTACGATGTCCACTGCTGGGGATAAGGAGAGGCCTGCCGCTGCTGGGGATGCTGGTGAAACTGCTGCTGTTTTTCTGGGTTCAACAATGAGGCCTCTGAACTTTGTCTATGGTTTGCTTGGGCATCCCAAGTGGTGGGAATAAAACTTCCATTAAGCTTGTGCCCAGTCCAGGCCACAGGCTGGGGGGTGGTTCTCGATGCGTTGGTTTCCACCTGGTTCGGCAACGTGCCTTCATAGACTGGCACATCCATAGGCTCCTGTTTGATGAGAGGAGTGCCTCTGCTGGAGGGCTCAGAGGAGACAGAGGAAGGACGGGATTGGCTATAAACTGGAGACTGGGTGTAAGCCATGTGGTTTGGTTGGTTGGGTTGCTCTGGTTGGCTGGAGCAGGAGAGGGCCATCCTGGCCTGAAAGTTTTGAATGTCAGGCTTCTGATCTACCTGGACAGCTTTACAGCCAGCTTTGGGCAAAGAGCCATTTCGACCCTCATAGGTCCTCAGCTTAGGGCGGAAAAGTGCATTGGGTGGGTAGTTGTAGTAGCCATACTGCATTGCCGGCATACTGGTGTATACTGTATCAGGTGCAGAGGGCTGGCCAGTTGGGGGGGGCCTCCCCTTGCATAGTAGGCAGGGTTTGTATACATGATATTTAATGGGTCTGCTGCTTGCACAGAATATCCATCTATTGATCCGTTTGAGGGATCCTTTCTGATGTTGGGCTTCACCTCTTGTTTTATAACTTCTGGTTGTTTGAAGGAAAAGACAGTAAAAAAAAGAAGAGTTACAAACTCAACACAACGAGCCAAATTCTCAAAGGATTTCAGCTTTTATGTATTTATTCCTTCTGTAGCCCTTTCAGTTTTCTTACATGTTTGCAGTTTAGGGTCACATTAGGATTTGCAATCACAAAGTCAAGCAATTAAAAAAAAGAGAAGTCTGAGACCCTGTTTAACATGTGATTAAAATACTTTGAGTGACACAAATTCAAAACTAACCTTTATTGCCTTGGGGATGAGGGGAACTACTGATGCAGTCCTCAGCTTTGATCCCCATCTTCTCTGGCGTCTCCCCTGCCTGCTGCATGAGTTTATTTTTCTTTTTCTCCGAAGCGGCCTTCTTTGCCTCCAGTCGGCGCTGTCTGCAAGACTTGGCAGGTTCGGGCAACTTGCGCACCTCACGACGGAAAGCATTAAGCACCTGGATAGCTCCTGTCTCCATCTTACGGTGCTGGGCCTCCTCGCTGCCGAACTCATCTGTCGGGGACATCGTGTAAAGAGGCAACACGTGGAGCTGCTCATCCTCGGGGATTTCACCCACCGTTCGGTTGTCTTCCTTTGTTAAAGTACACACCTAACAGAGAGTGATACAGAGTGCATGATGACACAGCAGTGGTTTTCCTGTACCAGCTATAAATCCATCACACACTGCAAAAAAAACAACAACAAAAAAACCCCCCACAAGTTTGATAATCTTACCACTGTGCATCCGTTGTACAGGTTGTGTTGATCCTTATGAGCGTGAGCACAAAAGTCCATGCAAGCAGTGATTCCAGAGAATGGACGGCCTTCCTTCAAGCCCAGCCTGCAGTCAGGAGCTCTGGACTCTGACTGGCACTGAAGTAAAGGACAGAGATAACTTTACACCAGCTACAGGAGGGAACTCATTTCTTAAAATACACAACAGTTAAGACTGCTTCCTCTCTCAAAGCCAAATCTTCACAGGTATATTTTAAGTCATGAGATAATAATACCTGCCAGCCGTTTTTTGTCTTTAACAACCTTCTTGCTAAGTTGTTTTTGCTTGTTTGTTCTCTAATAGGAATGTGCCCATACTACAAACCTGGTTACTGTAGGCCTGAGGTGCCAGTCGCTTGTACACAGGAGCCACCTCAGTTGCCAGATTCTGGAAGTTATCCCTGAGTTTTTCCTCCTGACAACAAAAACATGGATCACAGGTCAGAGCAAAACACTATAAAAATGGTATCTTAAAATTACTCCAGAGACACAATTCTGAAAAGAACAAGAAGCAAAAAGAACCTCATAAAAAAAAACAAACAAGGATCTTGAAACCTAGCCTGGTTATTACTAGGATACTCATACAATGCTGTCAAAAACAGGCTTTAATGTGATGAATACCTCTTCAGGGTGATCTCCCTGTAGCCTGAACTTTCGCGGCATTTTGCTTCGGGCATACTTGCAGCCGTTAAAGTACATACTCCACGAGCAGCCAAAAGAGAAGGAAGCACCACAAGTATCAGCATCCTTGCCTTGACAGGCACAGGTACGACTGCAGGGGGAGACAGAGAGCACACTCTCAGCTTCATTCACAGAAGACGTGCACCCATGCACGTTTTACTACAACATGTGCACAATGCAGCTGAGACAATGCTAGTGAGAAAAAGTGTTTCATTTGGAGGCGTGAATGTTGAATGGTGTTATAGTACATCAGCTCAGCCTTAAGTCTTATGTTTTAAGAATTTTAGATTTATTTCTTATTTGTGAAACTTACTTTATGTATATTACACACATACTGGGGAAAACACAAAGGCAGCATCAGCACTGTGATAGAAGCAGGACTTATTTCATCATCCCACATATCTAAGCCACCAGACACAGGGATGCGTTACCAATTACTTATGTGTAACTGAGGGGCTGAGGACTAGGTGAACAGTGACCCATGTAACACAGAATGAAGTGTAAACACCTGGTGTTGAAAATTTAATTTTTGTGCACACGCAAATAGCTTGTCTTAATTTTTTTTTCTTCCTTTATTTAACCAGGTAAAACACACTGAGATTAAAATCTCTTTTTCTCTTATTCAAGAGTGGCCTGGCCAAGACGACATCAAAACTGTTTACCACAAAGGCAGCAGAAGGGAAATATTAAAATTAAACCAAGGAATTCTAAATATGAGAAAAGCATATCTAAATGCTTTCTTGCCTTTACATTGTCCATGTTCTAAGCCGTATGAAGTTTGGACAAATTTAATCAGGTCAGGATATTTTCCACTGTTATCCTTTGCTACTTCTGACTTACTACCACTCCAGGGAATCCTTTGTGTTGTTTAAGTGAGCAAGTTTCTGGCTGGAACGTGCAAAAGTCTTGACAGATGACCCCCCACTCACTAGCGGTGAATGTAATGGACAATAAGCTGTGCTAGTCGCACATGGGTGAAATCCAACATCACACTGACTTTGTGCCAGAGAGCTGGCAGGTTCAAGGCAGGCTAATGTCTGACCTGACTGAGTCAGACTTTAGCGCTGTCACATGTACCTCTGTCGGATGATGTTTAGAAATGTCAACGGCTGCTATGTATCAGTGAAAATGGTGTTAGACTCCAACATGATACCCAGAGACAAAATAGCATCTACTTCAAAAAAATAACTTGTCCCTCTCTTTTTCAAAAGTACCACACATCCGTATGCATACAAACATCCCGATTACACAAACTTGTTAGCAGTGTCAAAAACCAGCCATTGCATACTCACTCCTCATTGAGGCCACAGCGTCGGCTGGTGGGGTTGCCATGTTTGGTGAGGGTGTCGGTGACCTCTCTGTACAGTTTGTCAGCCAGGGCCCTCGGGACACCTTCCCAGGCTATAATGACAACGATGATGACAGCGTTGGCACAGTGATGGCCTGCACGTTGCCGCACCAGACACAGCAGCTTCTCTTCCTCGCTGCCTCTACGGATCACCTGACGGGAAACAAAGCGAGCTTTTGTGAGCTTTTACTTGTCCACAAAAATCCAACACTAACAAGTAAAATATAATTTCAGCTGAATGATAAGCTGCTCCAAGAGCTACTTGCAGTTCCCACATTTGTCCAGCAGATGTCCAGCACACCCAAACATGTTGATATGCTGGCACATTTAAGACACATTTGATGGTTACATGTTATTCAAGAAGAGCATTTAATCCTTAAACTAAAATCAGACCTGCTTCTGTGACTGAATACTGATCCTTAATCTGCTTGTAATTCTATCTGCCATATACAGAATGTGACCATGACTATGCTATAAAATATACAAAAAGGCAAAGAATATAGATATCCATGTTTTGTTTTTGTTTGTTTTTTTAGTATTTGATTCCACACAAGGTCTCTTTCTACCAAATGATATGTGCAAGTCTGCTCCCTTAACTTCCCTGTCTTTCTGTCTCCAACACCCCCACCCACACAGTCACCCTCCCTCAGCCGGGTGGTTGTTTTGAATCCATAAAATCATTAGCAGGATGTGCCAGGGGTGACACGGGAGGGGAGGCCAGGCAGTTGTTACAGAGTGAGACCCCCTACTGATTTGCTCACTGTGGATGACAACTTGCCCATGTGTCTCCCTAGGACCCCTCATTACACACACTCATGCACACACATAGACACACACACACATGCCACATAAATCATTTGTTGATTGGCTGTCAGTGTTGCCATGTGGGACAAACACTAAAAAAAAAAAACTCCCTCTCACTTTTTTTTAAGCCTTTCACTTAACTCAGTCAGACAGTGACTAAGATATACACAAATGTTAGCATCCAGCTAGTCTCATGGTAAAGGCATGTCCTTAATCTTCTAGTTTACTCTTAGGGCTCCAGCGATTTCATCGTACAGCCACATTCATTTATGCTTGCCGTTAAGGTGCGGGTACCTGCTGCTGTATTCTGCTGAACAATAGGTGTCACAACTCGGACACTCAGAGGACAAAGAGTCAAAACAGAAAGCAAAGAAATTGTCGAGTGCTTTTCCACAAAGGCCTGGGTTTTCAGACTGCAGCCTCTCCCTCTGTACAGTCTGTGAATCTCTGAGCTTCTCTACTGATAGATCAAACCCACAAAATCACACTTTTGTCTTCAACCCAGCTGTGGTCGCGGCGGCACAATGCGCCAGGTTACAAAAATCGAGACCTGCACGACCTGCAGAAACAGCGGCTAGCTACAGCCGACGTCATGTCAATTTGAAGTCAACTTGCTCATATGGTGCCATTTGAAAGGTGTGGAGCCCTTGGTGGAACAGTCATTTACAAAGTTAACATCATGCTGTTTTCAATAAGAGACTAAACTAGAGACTGAGACCATGACATCACTGGATGAGTGCTGAGGCATGAATCGAGTGAGTAGCAGGGTAATTTTCTTATAGACCGCAACCAAAGGCATTGCTCCCCTTACTATTAGAAAGAATGGAGGTTTAAAGCACTTAGAGCTGGCTTCACTTTCCAGAGCTCAAAGCTATGTCCCTACTTTATATACAGTGCAGGGACACTACCCAATACTATTCACTATTCCTACGTATCTGTTGTAGGTAGTTGTGTTGAAAGTTATACAATATTTTTCAAAACCACACATTGGATGTGTTGTGATGCTACTTACCCACTTTGCGATAGGACATCCGTGTGAACTCTTTCCCTCTTTGCCTGTGTAAACCACCTTCTCAATCCGGACGGCTTTCCCCTTCTCTCCAAACCTACATGGACAGAGAAACAATTCACTATTTTACTGAATGCCTGATTTTATTGCTGTGACACAACAACAAAACACTCAATGTCCTACATATAAAAACAGACTGCAGTACTTTCTGTGTGTCCTGAGAGGAACCAAACCAGCCCCAAAGAATTGGGGCATTTAAAAACGGATACTTCATGACTTCGTGTTTTGCTAGAGGGGACCTGTTATGCTCATTTCCAGCTCCAAATATTCATTCTTGGACTCTACTAGAGAAGCTTTGAATGATTCACACTTCAAAATATTCCTTATTTATCTCAAAATTTATTCACTGTCTAAAAAAACCCAGCTTCCTTCCTCCTCCTCCCGTTAAATCGCAATCCCCAAAACCGCTTCTGAATGGCTACACCTCACAAACAGAGGGCGTAAATCGTAGGTGGGTTTCATGCGGTTCTGTGTGCCTGAGATGATCATATTCAGGTTATCTGCTCTCATTGACATCACAGAGACTCAAGAGTAGAAGAACGGTGTGAAATGGAGCATTTAGAGCACCACGAAAGCCTGAACTTTTGGCTTCACACAAAGTTTGCATATTCTGACCTCATTTGAATTTTACAGAACCCAACTGTAACAGTGAGCAAAGCAGGTCCCCTTTAAGAGTTACACTCACGCCCCCCTAAAAAGTCCACACACATGACAGCCAGTTGAGTGCAAGTATGGGTTGGTGTTCACAAAAATTGAAAAGACAAGCAAAATTTGCCTGCTTTTTCATTGTGTTCAAAAACACAGGAAACATGTAGCATTATTCATTAACAGAGCAGAACAATATGACAGCTCAGTTGGCCAAATGCTTTCTGCCAGTGGTAAAAAACTGCAAAAACTATGGATGGCAAATGGCCACTCAACAACAGCACCTCATCAGTTGTAACAAAGCAGTAATAGGTGATTTCTGCTGCAGAGAGGTTAATCAGTGGTTTCTTATTGTCACAACTGGCCTCATCAAGAGTGGCTCTTATTCGTTATTCCTTTTGCCTTTGTTACTTTCTCTGTCTCTAAGTAATCAGAGGGAGTAGCAGTATATTTCAGTCCTGACAAAAACAGGCCAACTTGATTAGGAGTGCGTGTTCACAGTCCACTGCTGAGATTCACACAAGCATGGCTGAGTAAACCAGACCCCATTAGCTTCTACACAACACTGGCCAAAAGGACTTCTCTTGGAGATATGCCTGTGCCGATAGCAGCTTGAATGCTTTAGCCATTGCATACACACATTTCTATTTGTTTTTGTGTCTTAATGGTGCGTGGTGTGTATTTCGACAGGTCTGCTTGTAGGTGTATAGAAGGAGAGAGAGGTCAGAGGTTGCACTAGGGTGAAGATATATCATTGGGCCTTGTCAGATGTTTGTTCACAGATCATATCAGGTCTCCTGTCAGCCAGATACCTGCCACTGTGAAAACCTCAGCCTTGAGCAGATTTGGCATGGCAGTGAATACACGGTGCACCTCCTGAATAGGAATCACCCTGAGGTGCCTGAGAAAGTGGGAGGGGATTAGGTTCTGTCACCACAGGGGTGGTCGGGTGGGGTGAGGGGTGGGTCAAAGGTCAGCCAGGGACTATAGGGGCTTAACATCTTGCGTCATCTCTCAAACAACAAAAAGTGGACTTTGGTTGAACACACACACACACACACACACACACACACACACCGACTTACTCGGTTTGGGCTCTCTGGGAATTACTACTGAAATCCAGCCTCTCAGTGAATAGCACCTACTACAACATTCAGCACTTTTAAAATGAAGCTTAACACAAGTGAGCAATCTTGTAATAAAAGGTTAAAGTGTGTTTACATTCTGGAGTGAAAAATATTCATTAATTCAACCTTGAAAACAGTTGTTTGGTGGTATGTTTTAACAAGATAACCCAACTGCAATTTCATTACTGAGGCTCCAGCTGCACTTTGCTTATTAAAGGTTCTATATATGAGATCACAGCAGCAATTATTTGTTATGCAAAGATCAAGTGGTTTAATGGTGTCTTTAGCAGAGAAGGAAGTCACACTTCCTCTGTGTGTTGCAATCTGAGCCTTGCTTTTCAGTGTTTAGGTAGCCGGTCTGGCTGCACGTGAGTCCCTCCCTTTAATGGGCCCATTATACTCACAGCTCTAGCCCCTCACAAATGGCACCGCACACAAAATGTGCCATGACATCTTCTGGTGCGAGCCATGCTTTGGTGTTATTTTGGCCAGTCATGCACATCTCAGTTTTTGCAATCTCGTGCACCAGGTTGAAGACAAAAGTACACAATCGTGTTGTTTTCACCACCATTTTAATGATTTACCACTCAAAAAAATGAAAGGAACACTTTGAAAACACATCAGATCTCAATGGGATGGGTAAAGGACTTTCTACGGCCCTCTCCAGCTCTCCTAGAGTAACTGCCTTCCAGTTTCCTGGAATTTCCTCCATGCTTTTGAGACTGTGCTAGGAGACACAGCAAACCTTCTGGCAATGGCACGTATTGATGTGCCATCCTGGAGGAGTTGGACTACCTGTGCAACTTCTGTAGGGTCCAGGTATCCTCTCATGCTACCAGTAGTGACACTGACCCTAGCCAAAAGCAAAACTAGTGAAAAAACAGTCAAAAAAGATGAGAAGGGAAAAAATATGAATGGCCTCCACCTGTAAAAGCATTCCTGTTTTGGGGGGGTTGTTGATTGATGGGGGTTGATGCTATAGTCTGATTAAAAAGTGTTCCTTTAACTTTTTGAGCAGTATATATCAGCATAGAAGTGCAGAGATTCGCAGATTATACAGAGTTGCGATAGCGTAAAAAAGATTAAATGTTCCGAAAAACTCAGGGAATCCTTTGCTTCCAGATTTGACTTCTTCCACTCCAATACCTGATGCAGGGATTTTGTCTGAATGTCAACACCTGTCATTCAAGAGAATGTTGCCCCGAGTATTCGCACTCAGTGCCGGTATAAATGAGCAGTGGCGACTTTACTGTTTGTGCACAACATGACCAATACGGTGAGTATAAGGAGCCCATAAAGGTGTACCTTGCTGCCCTCCCTGCATTTATAAAGTGACTAAGAGAGTTTCCTCTCACATTGCTTTGTAAAGGTCAAATGTCACAGTGCAGATCAAATCACAGCATTTAGAAAAATAAGAAAGGTATTTTATTAATGTTATTTAACTAATTTATGTGCACTCTCGTGCTATTTTGTTGCTATCCTATGCTCTCTGTTTCACTGCGTATCTCCAAACACACATGGAGCAGAGCAGCAGAGAGACGGGAACAGTGAAGATCGAGACACTGAAGCCCAATGTATTTTACAATGTGTGTACCACAAATCTTGCCTATTGCTTACAGATCTATATTCATACATATTTTCTATTTAGATCAGTGACTATATATGAAAAATCATAATTATTATAAAACTGCAAGACAAAGATTTCATTTTTAATTTGTGAGATTACTTATTAAATTTGAGATTTCAAATCCACTAAACTCAGCTTTATAGCTACATTATTGATGAGTGAAGTTACCCATCTTTGTGTCTCCCCTCCCTGTCTTCTGTCACCTATATTCATCTTTTCTCCACATTTCTTTGTATTTTTATATCAATCATCTTCCTTCTGTGTTCTTCCCATTCTCGGCTGTCATCTGCTGCTAATCCTGTGCCTTTTGCTCTGCCTGTGATATGCTGAAGATGCTGATATTTCCTGTTCCTCCTACTAGATTCTAGGTCACAGATTCCCTAAGGACAAAATGTGAGGAGGAGGGAAGGCTGAGAGAAAGGAAGAGGAGGAGGAGGGAGCAGCAAGGAAAGCAAGAACTCGAGAAGAGAAGAGAAGAGAAGAGAAGAGAAGAGAAGAGAAGAGAAGAGAAGAGAAGAGAAGAGAAGAGAAGAGAAGAGAAGAGAATATACCTTTCCTCCATCAGAGTTCGTATGGAGGCCACAGTAGGTCCAGATCCCAGGTGATTGTAGTAGGGCCCTTCATCTTTCTCAATTATTTGTTCTTGGAAAAGAGAAAGTACAGAGTAAGAACACAATTAGCACTGGATTACAGTGTAGTACTGATCCTGATGCTACATGAGTTCAACACAGAGTCAGATCTGACACATAAAAGAAGATCAGGTGCTAGAGTCAATGCTATTATAGTCTATAGTTTTTGGTGATAATGTCCCCAAACAGTTTCTCTCTTAAATATTTTATACTTCTACACGGTGGCCCAATTTCCTGCAAGCAGTATCACACAGGGTAGTGTTCTTTAATAAACATTTTTTGAACTTCACATTGATCAAAAAAATAAATACCCATACCCCAAATCCAAATTTACAGAGTCTTGGATCTGGTCTTTGTCTCCTTGATCTGAGTGTCACTTAAGTTGCAAACATTTAACAGAAAAGACTTGAAAAGTAAAGCTTGACTTTGCATGTTCTGTAAAAGGACAAAGGTACAATGGATGTGCTTTGATGTATTTTTGGCCAAATGCAAAGATATTTCCTTTGTAGGTGAAGCCAAATCTTCTATGAGAAGCATGTGAAAGTACAGCTTATTGCAACATCCAGTTCAAACAAGCACACAAGAACACACATATTCTCTCTAAACACAGAAAGTAGCCTGTCACTGTAGGGTGTGGTGTGTGGGAAGATACAGAGTGAAGCAGAAGTTTTTTGAGGTAGTGATGAGTGACTCAGTATTGAGGGATGTTTAGAGGGAGTGTCTGTGTGTGTCTGTGTGTGTTGTGTACATCTGAGTTGATGTTGTGTATGAGTGTGTGCGAACATTTGACCACTCTCCTACACAAAACCTATGGTTTTAAACCACACCCTATGACTTCAGTGTTAAATTTTGCATGCGGTGCTGTGCGGGTGAATGTTACAACGGACTCGTGGAATTTTGCATTTCCCAGCTCTGTACAAGCATGCTAGTTGTTGTTAAACAGGATTATTTGGCAACTAACATCATGTTGTTCTTGCTCCTGCATCATTTCTAAACTACAACACTCCGCATGAATTAACAAAATACCCTTAAAGTGTTCCACATTATCAGCTGATTATCTGAAATGTGGTCATCCACATGTGTGTGTGAGTGTGTGTGTGAGTGAGAGGCAATATGAGGTCACATTCTGCTATTGGTGAAAGGAGGCTCCAGGCGTGGTTCATGGCAGGAAATGGAGGAGTCATAGTCCATTTGTGCATTAAAAAAAACTGTGTGTGCATATTATGAGTATATACTGTATCCTGTGTGTGCGTATGTGTGTGTGTGTGCGCTAAAGGCAGCCCATTCCTGTGCAGTGCTATACAGGTTAGAAAAGGAAATGTGTAACTAAATTATGAGGGCTTGTTGTTTGCTGGGCTTTATATCTAGAAACTCCACATGGTTAGCAAGTGTGCATTACTGATGCTACTCTCCCCTGCTATGCACCCCTTTTAATGCTTAGATGCAACAAGGTTTTATGTACCAGGCTTTAATCCATCACAAATCTACACCCAGCAAACACACAGCTGAATAACTGTCAGGTAACCTCTTTCCTCAACAACTAATCTTGGTTGTAAAATAACTCAACCAACCAACCCTTGGATGCACTTCTTGGACCTTCTGAGGAGGGGTCAGCTGTGTATAAGAATTTATTTATATTATCTTTTTAGTGATTAGAATAAATTACTAATTTCATTGAGCTCACTGATCACGGCATGGAGTCAAATGTGATAGTCCAGACACATGCAATGCAAAAATTACACTCGCACAAATGTAAATGTTAAACATGTTTATATTTGAAAAATGAGAATCCTAAAATTATTCTGTGTGCATGGAGTTGATGTTGTGTGTTTGATCATAATAATTTCATAATTAAATTAGTTGTCAATCAAATGTTACATAAAAAAACAAACAAAGAGACATCTTTGCAGTCTCTACTGCAATTCCATAAACAACATTTTTGCTTTGTAAGAGAGACTCTGGCTGGAAATGCTGTTGTATGTGGAAACAGTGAAAACATCTGTCCATCTATGGTGTAGTTTTGCCATCATACAGTGACCAGTTTTGACTGAGAGATAACATCAATGTGGGCAGCTGGCACCCAGTAACCCCAGGAAGCAGTTTGTTATTTCTTAGTAGCCTTCTGAGAATGCAGTCTTTCATTATTTCATTTTTGTGCCAAGTTAATAAACTATTACCCAAAGTAGCTACAACATCAATTTTCTGATTTACTGAGCTATTAATTAATGCCATAATGGGTAGTGACACTACTGTATGAAAGAGCACATTGACTTGTGCTTTATGTGCTTATTAAGTCTAACATTTAAATTTTCCAGCATATAGTATCTTTAGATGAAACATTTCTACTGTAGGACCACCTACTTGGTTGTAAATAAATAGGTTACTCCAAGCAGCGTGCTACCCAAACTATGGGACTGAACTCCCTTCTGTCTAACAAAGGCTGTGTTCTGCTTGCCTGCCAGACCCAAACCTACACAAAAGACTCCTTCTGCCACCACTGCTATTGTTCCTGTCTGTTGCATTTATTGCCTCACACTGTCACAGTCTAGATGGTCATTACCACACACCCTGGCAACTTACACATTCTTTCTTACATGCAACCAACAAGCAAATAGAAAGAACAGTAGTGGGGAGGGACTGAAAAACCTAATAGTCGATCTGTGTAGATCAATAAGAAGAGTGAAATACTAACAGTGGCCAGACAATGGGCTAATTTTTTTTAGTGGAAGAGCAAAACATTAACATTTACAAAAAGAACAAATTGTGCTTCTTTCTTTGCTAACACTAAATTATTTGCTTAAATTTGTCTCCAGTCAGAGATTAGGGGTAATGTTTGACAATGAGTGATTTGTGTTAGACCACTGCTAATGCACAGTACCAGTCAAACACACTCACCCATTCATATGTGTTCAAACTTTGAATGGTACTGTATGTGTCTGAAATGAACTTTATGGATGTTAAGTAACCTGCATAAGCAGACACTGAGACTAATGCACAGACTTACCCACGCAAGTACAGGTGGGGAACTCGGCCTGAAGAACCTTGGAAGGAGTATTTAGCAAGCTCTTGGTGGGGGTGTCCAGGTAGCGTAAAGGAGAGTCCAAGAAGCCTTTGAGAGATGGAGAAGAGGGGAGGCTGTCCTTAGTTGGTGTGTCCTCCTCAGAAAAGCAGGTAGTGGACACTACTGTTATATCACCCGAGGATTCAATCTTCATGCGTTTTGACAGTGGAGAACATGGCATGCTAAACATATCCTGCACCACTCTGGGCTGCTGCTGCTTCTCCACAGTATCTTCCTGTTGCAGACAAACTTGAACGGACCCCTTGTGCTGCATCTCCACATGGCTTTCTGTGGATGCCTGGCTCAAGGCTGCCTCACTTTGGGTCCCTGACTCATCTTTGCTGACTTCTATCTGATCATCTTGATGAGGTGTGGGGGTGGGTTGACTTTTGGAAATTAACGGAAGTGACTGGAAGGTGGATGATGATGTGGGACTGAGGTCCTGAGGACTGCTCAGGGACTGATTCCCTGGCTTTGGGGCTGTAGCAGTCTCCTCCATGGGCTGACTGGCAGATATGTCTGGGACTGAGTCCCCAAATTCAGCTTCAAACTGGCGGATCAGTTCTTCGTACTTCGGGTCCAAGTTAATGACACTTGGCAAATTTGAGGTGCTGGGTGAAGATGTGGAGGTCACAGGTGTCGTGGTGCTGGTATTACTGGAAGCCAGGCTGCCCATCTCTTCTGACTTATTTTGAGCTGAAGGAGCCACGGGTGGGGGTAGGGGGCCCATGAAAGCTGGAGTGTTTTCTGATGGAATAGAAACAGTGGAAGAGGGAGTCATCGAGGAGTTGAAAATGGATACCTGAGATTGGGCTGGGGCAGGGAGGCCTGCAGCAGCAGCCTGAGTGAAGTTACTGTGGAGGGGCAGGTCGAGAGAATCTGCTTGCAGGGCTGGGGCTCTGTCCATAATGTGGACTGGTGGTTTCTTTATGGTAATCTGAGTCTGAGGCAGGAAGGTTGGCATGGAGGCTTTCTGCTTGGGCTTCTTGATGATTATCTGCTTGGGCTTGGGGACGGGAGGACCTAAAAACATCCCACTCATAGCTTTGAAACCAGGAGATCCTTGGCTGTTTTTTTTCCTCTTGGGTTCCTGCTTGATGACCAGATGTGGCAAGCCCTCTGCATCCATCTGTGGCCACCATTTTTTCAAGTTTTGGCAAGCCAGAGGCACGTGCGGGACTGTGCCTCCAAAGCCAGTGGGGTGGTTTGAGAAGAGGTTCCTCTTGTAGTGAAGGTGCTGTTGTAGAGCTGCCTGAGTGGAGTGGCTGATGGCTGCCTGGCCAGGAGACAGGGGATTGCCAGGGTAGTGCTGATCGTGTTGTTGGCCATTAGCCATACCATAATGTCCCATGGAGGCAGGGTGATGATAGCGCTCACCAGAGTCTGACTCTTGTTTAATCCTGGCCAATGCTGGGTTATCCTGGACCTGGATAGCCCCATTCTGGTTTAAGCTAATTTGTTGCAAAGCTGGAAGCTTAAAAGGACCATTTCTGAACTTGCTACTGGTGTCACCAAGCAGCTGTTTGAGCTCTGACATGGGGTCTGAGCTACTATGAGGTGCAGTGACAAGATGAGACTGAGGCTCAGACTTCACACACCTCCATGGATTTCTGTGTTCAGGGGCTTTGCCTGAGCCTTCCTGCCACTGCTGGGGATTAGGGTTGAAGCCTGGTGGTTTTCCCTGACTTGGGAAGGGAGAGGTAGAGGACTGGAGAGGGGTAACATGAGGTGGATGGCCCTGGGATTGGGGCCTATGGTGCTCACATGACTCTAGGCCCTGCTGGCTGGTGTGTAGTCCTGGAGGGACAGACTGAGAGCGTGAAGAAGATGAATAGGTGGCAGAAGAGGATGGGATCATGCCAATGCCATTGTGAGGCTGAGATGTGATGTTTTGGTTGTGTTGATGGTGATGGAGGTTACTTTTGTAGGGGGTTTGACCTGAAGAAGCGGCAGTTTGTGGACTGGTACCAGACAACTGGGTCAGAGCATCTATAGCAATGGCTGTCTGAAGACTGATGTTCTTCTCCTTGGCTATGGAGAGCACCTGGGGAGAGCAGGGAATTGGTGGTTTGGAGCAGGGCACTTGGTCTTGGTGAGGGCCTTGGGTTACCTGTTGCTGCTGAGTGCATGAAATAGACATATGGTGGCCACCGTTCACCTGTTGGTAGGGCTGAGGGTGATGAGTTAAATGGGGTTGCTGAAGGTGAGGTTGTAAATGTGAGGGAGCATCAACCATTTTGCAGGAGCCTTGATCCTCAGTGGTTGCTAACTTAATCTTCTTTTCCAGCCACTCAAGGTAGTCTGGACAGTCAGGCCCATCACAGTTGCAATTGGGAGGCTTGTGTCCACGTTTTGCTTGGCTCAGTGCTTTTTGTAAGGTCTCCAGGTCTTCTGAAGGATGGCAGCTACCCTCAGGAGCCCCTGCAGAAAGTTTAGCTTGAGCCTCGCCAGCACCTGTCTCCTGGATGAATTTCTCATACAATTGGGCAATACTAGCCTGCACAAGGTGGCAGGAGGAGGATGAAGAATGAGGCAGAGAGCCAGCTATAGCAGAAAAAGCCACCAGATTTTGGGCATCCTCCATGTCTGCATGGTGGACAGATTCAGTGGGGGTTGGACCACATGTTTGCTGTGTTGGGGTGTCACTGACGTTGCCATGTCCAGGCCCCCAGCATTGCCTTGGTGGCACACTTCCTGCACTCTGCTGCTCTGTTTCCATAGATGCCTCACCATCATTAGGGTACTGATTCACCCCATTGGCCAGTTCCAGACTCAGCACGCCTTCCTGGAGGCGGTCATGTGACCCAATTTCCATCTGGCCTCCACTTCTGGGGCCATCCACTGAAATAACTTTGTGAACAGTCTGAAAGACAAACATAGAACACATTTAATGAGGATGTGAAAAGCAAATTCAAATGTAAATCATAGACCATTCTACACTGGGCCTGACTTTGAAATAATAATTATCTGTGTGTTTAATCATTCACTGGATTTAGTAGTTAATATTATAGCATTACTTGGCAGAGTAACAACCCAGCAATGCAAGACTCCATTCCCTTCTTCCCAGCTCTTATCCATGGTTTCCCACCCACCTCTCACACATGCATAGCATAAAGTCCCACAAGGTCAGGTCAGTAAGGCTGGTAAAAATTGAATTAACTCTTCCCATGTTCAGTGGGGTGATTTCACAACTGGAAAGTCACAGGTCATATGACACAGTTTCACAGTTGTTTATAAATGGAGACACTGCTCAAGATCAGCTGGGCTGCACAAAACAGGTAGTGGGAGTTGAAACATGCAACCAGTGGTGTTAGGAGACTTTGTGTTCCAGATGTAGGACTTGAAGCACAGAGGAAAAGAAAATTCAGTACAAATCCATTTGCTTGAACTCTTTCTTTTCATCATTTATTACTGAAAATCTTTTTAAAAAATGAAGACAGCATTTTCCTTTTTTTATTTCAAGAACCCAATAAATGAAACAAGTCAAATGTTTAGTTTTACAGAAACACAAATCCCGATTATAACATATAAATACTTATAATTTGTATACAGTAAATGATAAAATAATAATGCTGAGAAAGTGGACTAGTTATGGTCCTTGCCATTCTAATAAAGTATAAAGAATATGTGTCTCACTGACACACACTTTTTTAAAAACAAGAAATGTCTTCAGTTTTTCTCTATGCTAAGTGCCTGAATGTGTGCAGCACAACTCTTATTATTGGGTTTGTAGACTAATTTTTTTTCTCAAAACATTTCCTCCAAAACAAGACCTTAAATATCTAAAGATAATCTGTTGTCTAACAGCAACTCTTCAGCAGATATAAATCAAGCTAAACAAAGATCATACTACTATGGATGGCAAAAGTACAGTCACGAGATTTATCCGAGAGAACTGCTGACCAAGAGTGGATTTACAAAATACTGAGTTTCTTTGTTCAAGAGTGAAGGGAGGTTTGAACATAACCTCATGTTTGAATAATACAGTTATTTTGTCATGACACCAACACGGAGGGTTTAAACATTTATTTCAAAAGTATGCACTGAAGTTTGTGGCTATACACACTGGATACACTCACTTTGCTCTAAGCGAAGCCCCCAGCTGATATGCATCACATGGTTAACACTTATTTAAAGACCTCCTATTTTTAGGAGGTTGGAGAAGGTCAGATAGTAAAAGCAGAAGCAATCTGAACCAAAATGAAGCAAACTGAAAACAGTCCACTTACACGTGACCTCTTCAGATCAGAACTTTCAAAATAAATAAGAGCAAAAACCATCATGTTTTGATGAGTCAGATATCGCTGCTATGTCAGATACAAGTGGCTGGTTATCAGATGTCCTTTGGTGGCAGTACTTGACCAAATGGCCACAGACATATTCTACACCTAAAGAAGGAACAGGGATATCATGAGACCATGGTTTGCATCTTGTTTGAATCTTTTGTACTTTGTTTTGCTTTGTTTTCACTTTAATTCATTTAGCTTACACTCACTGTTCATGTACACTTTCACTTAATGGATAAGTTTACCAAAGGTTCCTGTTAAGGTTTTGTAGTTAAAAAATACCTTCAAAGCAGTAACTCTGCACATCCAAAATAAAAGTCTACCCAATGTGTTTAAACCTGAGGTCTCATGGAAAGGGGCTGAAAACAGAGACTTCATACAGTCCTTTAACCTTCACTTAAAGTAAAAGGATTTGAATCCAAGTGACCGAATGCCAAAAATAAAAAAATCGTGATTATTGATTAGTTTCACTAAATCTGTAGAGAGAATCGTGGATTGTCATCATATGGTCTTTAGGCCAGAGCACCCACACTTGGTGAAACAAACCAGGCAGAATATTTGGGTTCACATTTTAGTAAATGCTGCTGCAGTTTTAAATCTGTGCCTTATTCTTTCTGCATCATTAGTCCATATGAAATCTATCTTAAATCAAATCCATTTTAGGGACATTTTATATGATGTTTACTCATTTTAAGCATTCAGTGCTTCCATATTGTTGAAAAGTGATCACCTGAGCACACCGGAGCAATTAGCAACAGTGGCTTACACTTTAAAGTATGTGCTTTTTAACCATTAGGTCAGCACTTCAATTCCCATTCAATTCTATTCTTGTTCCTTTCTGACTTTTGGCCTCCCCACATCTAAAATGACCGTAGATTCTCAGGTTTAACATTGAGCATTAAACTACATTTTCAAAGTTTTTATTTCAGTCTGTTTGAACAAGGGAAAAATTGTAAAATGGTGTTAATGGTGCAAAATGATGTTGCTAAGTTCAACTTTATATATTAAAACCATCTGCGGTTTGTAAATTCTCCCAAGTCCAGTCAGTCTTCAGGTTGGCTCCTTGTAGATTGTAATATAATGTGTCTAGTGGAGAAGAACAGCAAACAAACATAATCCAAGGGCAGCTTCAGAAATCATTGACAGAGTTCACATTGTTGCTAACCCCTACATCTGAACTTGCACAGTGGTTCATGGGAGAGGAAAACAGTAGCATTATATGAAAATATTAGTTGTGTTAGTGACAGAAAGAAGCCTGCAGCCTGTGCATTAAACTCTCATACGTGTTACCTGTAAATAGTTGAGATACCTCAATATGCACCTGCTGCATGCTTTGTGCTGGAGCCTTTAGTTTCAGGAGCCCAAAATTCTGACTGCAAGATGCTTGAAGATAATGTCATAAGTGTGGACATCAGGTTTTCTATGCACACATTTTATATACAGTATATAATGTACCGAGTATTATATCATCCCCAGTCAGAAATAAAGAAAGAAAATGGCTTTTTTTTGTAGATCCATCAGTGTATGGTAGCAGAAGTGAGCTTGATGTCCAGCTTCCCCATCATTTGAATATTATTGAAATGAGCCTATGAAGTGGCTAATTGCTGGATGTGCAGTGTGCCTTCTGAATCTACTTTCTGTACTGGGTGTCTATAGGGGGGTTACAGACGGTCCCCGTATTATGGGTGAGAGGTGGCCTGAGTTTGGAACCTGGAGAGGTGGGAGGAGGGTGCAGTGAACAGCCGGCATGCAATACGTGAGAGGCCCCATGTTTTTACTATCAGCGGCATCTCATCAGATGGGAAAGAGGAAGGGGGGGGTAGCTGTGTGCAGCAGTTATGAGAACTGCAGTGTGTTGAAACAGAGCGAGTGCAGCACTGCATAACCTAAGAACCCACAATCACGCACTATCAGTCACACTGACACTCTCTTTTCCTCCTTTTTTTTAACAGTTGCACAAAATACAAAGAAAGAAAGGGGGTTTGAAACTGAACATTTCGAACAAATGGGTTACGCTGAGCTTTGACGGCAAACAAACACCCCACTGCACACAAAATAAAAACTCTCTGACAAAACTTAGGAGGCATAAATCGGTCCAGGTTCTGAAATCTTGCGCTGACACCTGCAGCGCTTTACACCTATCCGGCTGTCTGTACAAACCACGTGCTTACACTACGAAATAGACCACTATTTTCTCTGTCACACACAAACATGTTTGTGTACACTTGACACACAAGCACCAGAAAGTATATCCAAAACCATCAACCAGCCCAACCAGCTTATATCTTGCAGAACCTGGCAGACCAGACACTTGAGTCTGTGCGCCCTTTAAACAAGATAAGCCTGTACAGTTTTGCGTGAGAGTGCTCTTTAACACTGGAGGGAGGAGACAAGAGTATGTGAGAGGGTTAAGTGCAGCTTGTGAGTAGACATCTTCCTTCTTGCCCCCCCCTTCCCTTTTGCTGTGGTGCCGAACATGAAGCGGAGACCCTGACAATATGAAGCCGGCTGAGAGCCTCGAGGACCAGCCAACGCATACTTACATCGTCCTAGACGTCCAGACAGGGCTGCCGATCGAAGAGCAGGGAGCAGAAGAGGAGACAGAGAGTAGCATGAGAATTTCTTGCTGGCACGGCAGCAGTCCACGAGCAATCTGGCCTTGTTGGGGTTGTATTCCTTTTTCTATTTCTCCCAGTCTGTGCGGCGCACAGACAGAGCGAGCGGCGACACACACATAAATGCACTCACACACGGCCAACCGCACACACACCGCACACCTCCCCCCAGCACAGCGCACACGTTTCTCATTCTCTTGCCTATTCTTATGGCCAACGCTTTCTGTTCTCTGCTTTTTCCTTTCTCATTATCTCTGTCTGCTCCTCCCTTCCCTTTTTCAATATCCTCTTTCTTTCTCTTCACTACACATGCAGTCGGCTTCGCAGCCCCCACCTTCCCCCCTCTCTCTCTTTCCCTCCCTCCCTCCATTCCCCTCCCTCTCACGCAGCCTCTCCCTCCATCTCCTCTCCTCTCTCTCTTTTCAGTGTGTGCAGAGCGAGAGGCCATTATCTGAGCCACAGCGGGCACGTAGGATGGAATGGAGTGTGCAGTGAGCAGAAACACAGAGAGCAGTGGGGGATAGTTGCTAGCAGCAGCAGCCTTGGAAACGGCACAGTGTAGCAGAGCTCATACCAGTGAGAAAACCCCCTCTCTGCCTCTTATCCACACCTGTCCACATTATGTGCTCTGCTGCATTATGACATGTAAGGCTGTGTGTGTGTTTTGTTTATCGCCATAAAGCCCAGTATTGGCTATTTAGGGTATGACAGACCTTCTCTGCTTTCGACCGCAGAGGCGAACCAGCGGCTTGCAAGCGAAAAAGCAATCTCAACTCGCAATGGCATCAACAGGAAAAAAAGAAAACGGAGCAAAGAAAAGCACCGTTACACTCCTTGATTATGCCTTCTGTAAACGACATCTGGTTTTTCCTCGCGGACATTTTGATCCATGTAGATTCGACTTGGGCCAAAGGAGAAGCCACCGATAACCGATGGTTCTTCAATCTCCATTTTCTTTCTTGCCTGCATTCGAATCGGTTTCCTATTCCTCGTCTGACACAAAAAGCTTCAGCCTTACACCTGTGGCTGATAGAGATCCTCTTGGATGCGCTCACAAGACAGGGAGAGGCTTACTGACGCTCTCGCTGGCCCTTACTCCAAGATCCAAAGGACGCAGGCATAGTAGAAGGTTCTGATTGCAGGAAGCTCAGGGTCACTTCATATTAAAGAAACCACCAACACTCTATGCTGTCAGCTCACTCCTGTACACCATGGGAAGCGAATGAAAGAAGAACTATATACTCAGGACTAAAAGAGCAAGACGACTGCATTGGGCAATGGAGAGTGAGAAGGGCACCACTCTTCAACATCACCGCGCAAGACGAACAGAATGAAGACAGCTAGAGGGAAGTCTGCAGAATAAACTGTTAACAGGAAGACAGAGTTGCTCAGTTATTCATGTGATTCTTATTCTGTGACCAGAGGTAAGAGGGTGGCACAAACAAAAGAAGGGTCAGCAGGTTGCTGCTGACTGAAGACCATGAGTAATCGACCAATCACAGTTCATCGATGGCTTCTGTCCTCTCCTGTCCGCCACCGTACGACAACATTCTCTCATTCCTCACCATTGTTGTGCCTTGCCGTCACTGGCATTATCATTATGAACCGTTGTCATCGCCTCTGGTTGACCGGCTTTGTGGTCCTCTCTTCTCTCCTACATTGCTGGAGTTTTGGAGAAGATTTAACCAGAAGGAGGAGGCTGGGGGTTATGGCAGTCTCCCCCATGCAGATCGCTGCCAGCTCCTGCGTAGTATTTTTCTCTTATATTTACGGAGAATGTGTCAGCTACACTGCACCATGGCTGGATTAACTTCTGTAGCCCTTCCCTACTTCACTTCCTTTCTCCTGGTCTCTCGTTTTCTCTGACATCTTCAATCTGCCTCTGCCTCCCTCTCTCTCTCTCCCTCTCGATTTGTCTCTACTGTTTTGTTTCCTGAGTTTTTTCCTCCATCCAGCATAGCTTACTGCAACCGTTCCAACACTTTTTCTCGACGCGCTCGCTCTCTGGCGCTGTAAATTGCACACTGTCTGTCTCGCTGTTGCCGCACAAATTCATATGTACACACACAGATGAGCGTCAATCCCAAAGAGAAACACAGCCCAAGCCGTCTAAAGGAAAGGGAAGGAGAAGTAGAGCATTAGGGTCACGTGACCAGGGAGGGCCAATGAGTGGGAAGGGAGACCAGTGAGCAAGAGAGGTAGGACACACGTGTGGCGGTGACGTAGCTGTACCGTCATCATCACCGTCATCAGTGTCTCCCACCAGGACGCTTGCCTCCACTACTGGGTGGGCGCATATCATCTCGACACATGCCCACTATCACCAAAACCACACAAAAACTGAAGCTCAGAGAGCACGCTCTTTTTATTCACCCGGCTGGCTGGTGCTCGCTCGCTCACTCCCCCGGCTGCAGTGACACAGCGTTTCTAGCTCAGGATTTGACTTAACCCCTGAATCACATGTTCTCCACGCACAGTTCCTCATTTTAGACATCGACTGAACACAGCAGGTCTGCTTCTTTAACACTCTCATCTTATCTAATGTTAGGACTTCCGCAGTTTATATCTTGAAAATAAAAATAAAAAGAAAGAAAGAGAGGTCAACAAAGAGGCTGAAAGAGAGCCTGAAAAACCAGAAGTCTGAGAGCAAAACCGTGAACTCTGACTGACTCTGTCACTGTCCATGTACACAGCTGAGCAAAACAAAGAAATACTGTTTGACCAAAACACCAACATGAGGGAAGGAATTCAGCTGTTACACATGATGCAGATGCACCCACACCGTATATACAGTACAAGAATATACAACTAATTTACAGTTAGACTACTACTGGATTCAAACACAGGTGCTCTTTGATGACTCATATTCACGAGCCTAAAACAGACACAATTTCACATATGATATTGCTCAACATTTCTGGAGTTCGACACCTTCCTGATTGGCTAGCTCAAACAAAAGAAAAGAAATCTACTGAAGCTAAGCAACAACCACAGAAACATGGTGTGTTGTTGCTTTAAGATGTTAATGTGTGATTGGAGTCATACAAGGATTACAATGTTGCCATTCAGGTTTGTTCAAGAGAGCCCTTCTGAAATCACCTCGTGAAGACAACTGTTACACAGTGAAAGAAGCCGTTACAAGAGTAAGGCAGTTGCGCCTTTAAGGTGACTTTTGAGTCATCAAGACTACACAATATTTGAAATGACAACAATCCACGTATCCTGGCATTTAAGTGAAAAATAATCGCACTTACGGTAAACCCGTAACCCGGCATTGAGAGACACGCAGAAGAGATAACAAAGACTCCTCATCGATCACTTCATTTCACAGTGTAGTCAAATTTATCGTCCACATGAGTTACAGCACGCCCTCATCTCTCTCTCTCTCTCTTCGGTTCTCAGCCTCTCACTCGCTTTCTCAAAAACACAGAGGAAAGGTCTCAGTTGTAGGAGGGATGACTGACAACAAAAGTCCATCCTCAGCAGTGTGTGCTGGGTTCGTTTGCTTATGAGTAAAGCTTGAGTCATCCTTGTCTTTTCTTTGCAATGAAGTCCTGACACAAAACCATGAGAAACTGAAACAAGGTTTTCAAATTTTTTTTTTTTATCAACACATCGCTAGTGGGAGGTGTATGTGAATGAAACATACTGACATATAACAAAATGTTTGCTTTTCAGGCGATCCGGGAGTTAAATTAATGGGATTTCACTGTTACACACCTTAATAAAGCACATTTATTTCTAGCAGCAACTAAAGTCACAGGAGCATACAATGAGGGCCCTTTGCCTCTCCTACATCACTTCCTGTCAGCTGACTCCACTTTCCGCCATCTACCTCTGTGCACCCGCGTCTCCAACCCGCATTGTCCTGCAGTCTAATGGCATCAAGGTCATCTGATCTGACACACTCTGTGCGCCCCTCCTCCCCTTTCTTTTTTGCTCCACGTCTCTTTATCTTTCACTCCCCACCCCCTCCAAACTGCTCACATGCACACAGAGGCTCCAGCGCACACACTGTCAACAAATGCAGAGGCATGCTTTAATGAGCTCTCTCCACACACAGATACACACAGATACACGCTAGTATGCACACAGTCCACTCAGGGTCACTGGGTTTATTTGTGGGGGAGGGGCAAGAGACCATAGGGCACATTATATTTAGCATCAAGGCCATAATCATAACATATATTTGGGGTGGGGGGGCATTTAAATGTGCTCAAAACACTCTGTATCTTTTCTATCTGGTGTGACAGAACAGATACAGTACCATTTGAAGAATTTATAGTCCAATACTTCTACTATGATTCTGACCACTGTATTATTTTCTGTCTACTTTGGTCCTTTTTAGAAATAATCCACATGTTTTGGTTGTATTGGTTATCACTGCTTTTGTGGAAAAACATATAAACAGTAATGAGAAAACAGCCTATATGAGTATGTGTTACCATTAGCTGAATGTACTGTATCTTTTCCATGTCTCTGTCTAACATGAGCAACAGACTCTTTACCTATTGTTTACTTTCAGGTAGTACTTTATTTCATCTGTGCACCTGTCTGTTTTTCTCTTTGTTTTTGGCCTCGTGACCAACCCCCACTCATGCCAAACCGTACTAGCCAAGATGGTGTTAGGTTCAGGGTCTGTTTAGGTGTGGATTGTAATACAGTATAGCGTATATCAAGTCTGAGTCATACCTCCTGACATTCGGCACGTGCAAGTCAGCACGAATTGCCCAGCTGGGGAAGGCCTACCCGCCTACCCCCGTCAAACCCCACCCCTCGCTATTCCTCACAAAGAGAAATGGTTTGCGAGGGAGGAGAGTGAAAAAAAATGGGAAAGGTGGTGCTGGGTGAGGGGCTTTTAGGCAGGGTGGAGCCACAAAATGAAGGAAGAGAAGGGGAAGGGGGGGGCTGTTTTTAAGAGACAGCTCTTTGTGCTTGAGGTTTGGAACAACAGCAGGATTGATGTGCAGAACAGAATGTTTTATTAGAAAGTTTCTGGATGTGACACAAACAGGATAAACGGAAATGGGTAGAAAAACCAGTGAGTTCAGAATGGTTTAGACCAATAAAAGAACACTGCGTACCACTACCTGCTTGGCTATTGTGTGCCAAGTCGTGAAAAAGAGCTGAGTGGTCAGATCCATTTGGACAATGATGTAATCATTAACAGAAGGCTGCAGTAAAAATTATTGGAGTGTTTCTGACAGGTGAAGCGCATTGCCTGAAAGACTGGGTAATGACTTTTGGGTTGCAATATTAATTTTTAAGACTTGAGAGAGAAAGACATGAAGCTATTGAAACCTGCCTGAGCCCTGCACAGTGGCTGGCTGCCAGCCTTGTCTCTCTCTCTCTCTCTCTCTCAGGACTTGGGCTAAGATTAGCTTCCCATATGTTCAAGTCAGGCGTAGCCAGACTTAAAGGGCCAGTACTTGACCGTGGCAGAACAGCAAAACCTTCACTGTCTCTTCTGATGCTGTATATTAAACATGCACATGTGAAATCAAGTTCAGCATGTATTTTTAATCATTCAAATGAAAGCCAAGTTCATAACAGATGATGACTGGATCACGGTTTTGAGAACTGGGAACATGCAGTGCATTTCTCTCTTTTCTTATAGATCTATATATATATATATATATATATACACACAGTCCAATCCTCCATATTTATGGAGGAAACACCCCTGATTGAATTTACATGAACACACTTAAAAAACTGTCCTTTTCATGTCTGTGTTTTGATAGTGTGACATGAAAACTCCCACAGCTGTTGAGCTGCATTACATAAAACCTGGCAGTGTCTGGCAGCAGTGGGATTCAGGATTGTTTAAACTGCATGCCCAGTGGGAGCAGCAGAGCAGCCGCCAGAGAGGCGAGAGTTCAAGCTCAAGCAACAGCTGAGGGCTCCTCCCCTTTCTCCCTCCATTCATTTTTTATTAACTGCGGCACCAGGCGGATGACGGCCTCGCTCTAACATCAGATACCACCAACGACGCCACCGACCACAACTCATTGCACCGTGCAGGATATCAATCCAGGACCCAGTGTGACCGGCTTTGGTCACTAGTACATACAAAAATACAAGCAGTGTAGCGAAGCACTGCAGAGATAAATGTCTGCTAATTTTCATTAATTAGAAATGAAACATGGCAACAGTTCAGGATTAGCAAGTCCTTAATGACTGCATACAAGTGAGGCAATTATTGGTGACTGTATAAATTAAAATGTCACATCAAATTCCATGAGGACATATAAGAAGTGATGTTTTGAAATCCTGAACCCCCCCTATATATATATAGTACCAGTGAAAAGGCATGTAAAATGATTGTGGAGACAGTACACTGGGTAATTGTATTTTCCTGCTTTTCAGTCTCTGTAGACAGTCCCTGTGTGCTTGTCTCAAAGCTGGCTGCACAGTGCTTTTTGTCCAGCTTGATGGATGGCTCATTTTGATGAAAATTTGGTTGGTTGGCTGTCTAATTCAACCAGTTCAGAAAGAGGTTTCACTCATGAGTTTCTGAGCCCTTCCTGGTTTTGTATGCAAGGAGCGCAGTCAAAGGCTCACAATGAACTTAAGTCCTTCATATCATCAGAGTAAAGGAAAATAAAGTAATATTTTGAACAGTACTAATTTCTTCTACTAGATTACAGTGCTATGAAAAATCTTGAGCGACCCCTCATTTCTTTATATTTTGCTACGAAAATGGGAAATAGGTGCAGCAGTTCACTGAAACGTGCAAACATAAATGAAAATACAGTATATAAGGCAAAAAAAGAGTCTGTACTATTCTAATAAGCTTGAAAGTCAACAGTCTCTGAGGCAGCTTTCTTATCATTTCTTTAAGTAGTCTTCAGAAATAGTTCTCAGGGCTTCTTGAAGGGCATTCAAAGCTCTTCTTAAGATGTTTCTGCCTTTTGTTCCATTCTCTGTTAAGATGATCCCACACTACTTAAATAATACTGTGGTCCATGCTATGGGGAGGCCAGTCCATGTCCAAGTATGCTTTTGCTGTACTGCCCGTGAGTTTAGGATCATTGTAACTCTTTCTAGATGATACTGCATGGTGGATCAAAATCTGATGGTACTTTTCTGCATTCGTAATTCCATCAATTTTGACAAGATCCTCAACACCACGGGCTGAAATGCAGCCACAAACCATGACAGAGCCTCCATCGTGTTTTACGGATGGCTGCAGACTCTGTTGTACATCTCTCCTGACCTCGCTGCTTATTGACGGTTTGAACCAAAAGTTTCAAATTTGGATTCATTGCTCCATAAGATATCTCAGCCTGTTTCCCATCCTTAAGAATGGCTTCTTGACAGCTACCTTTCCACTGAGACCTTTTGAGACCTTAGATTAAGGCTTCAGTGAACAGTAGATGGGGTCAACTGATGGACTAGATGCATCTCTCAGGTCTCGCATCAGGTCTGCTGGATTTTTTCCTATTTCTTAAGGACACAACACTCAGATACTCTTCATCTGCTGCAGAAAAGCCTGCCACTTCTTCTTTTGTCCTCCACTTGTCCAGCTTTCTACATTTTTTTAAGGACACACTGCACACCATGCTGAGGTTTTTGGTTAATAGCTCTTTGAGAATTACCTTGTTGTTATATTTGACATTTTTTGTAGGTTAAAGAATTGGTTCTTTGCTAAGTTGTCTGTTACGTGTAGACACAACACTGGTTGATCCCTTCGGTTAGGCAGCTTTTTTATGCCTGAATGATTCATAGGTCAGTGTTAAGTGGCTTAGCAAACAAACAAAAAAAAAACCATTCCTCTGAAAATGGTCAGGTACAAGAACTAAACTGAAAATGAGTGAAAAAGCAGCCAGTGTCCAAAGAAAAACTTTGAAAGACCTTCAGAAAGCCTGGAGAATGATTGCTCAAGACCACTTTAAAAAAAAAAAAGTTTGGCTCCTTGGAAGTAAAATATAAAGAAATGAGGAGCAGCTCAAGACTTTTGCACAGTAGTGCAGATTCAGTTGTAGAGGCTGTTTCATTGTGTCAACCCACTTTACAGTTTTGTTTAAAATTAAATGTCTTTCATGATAAAATTTGTTTTCTTAGGAGGTCTGTATCTGCAAAAACACAAATAACCAAAACAAAGCAACAGCAAGACAACAGGAGTTTAAGTTTAAAGGGAAGACCGGAGTCCAACTACGGGAATACTTCGATGTCACTGTTTACACAAATTTGAATAAACCATTAGACTGCAAGTTGAATGTTCAAAGACGTGGTTGCAGTTCTTTACTGACTGAGTGGAAACCTCCCAGAACACTAAATACATCGAAAGCTAGCAGTGAATGGAAGAGGTGATGTCAAACCCTCCACTTCCTGAGTCTGCACTATACACCAAACCGCTTACTACACAAACACACACGCGCACACACAAATTACGCACATGTGGTGCCGGCTAGTTGGTCACATGACCAACCTTGGACACCCCGAACTAAAATTAAAGCAATGATGTCATCAGACATTCAGTGTTGCCACGGAAACTAGGTCAGCTTTAACCCTTTGCCGATGAATTTGGGGATTCCAAAAGTCAACATATGATTAAGAAACATTCCATGTGCCATCACGTACGCAGCAGTGTCAGGGTTTCTACTCTTCTTCTGACTCGTTTCCCACTGTGAAGTTCATCTCATGTATAAAGAGGAAATCCTGTGCATAGGTGTGTAAAAAAAAAAAAAAAAAAATCACACGAGTGCAGTCTGTCTTGTAACCTATTGTGGTACACCTCTCAATTCAGTTTTGCTTCCTGAACAGCAGACAAACAAACCTGCTGCCAAACTCGATTTAAACAACTTCTTTTAATGTTCTTGGGGCTGTAAATACCTAATTATACTGTACAGCTGCTTATTTTAGCTTTCAAAAATAATGCCACTCAGCTTGTTGGGTGTAGTCTGTGTGCAACCAGGGAAATATTTGACAAGGAAACAGATCTTGGCGAGATAAACACTCCACCCAGGACATGCATGGCAACCATGACCCTTCGACAAACAGGAGCCCAGGATGGCAACAAAGACAGAGAAACTTGTTAAACACAGGAAAGATTATTTTCCCCATTTAAACCAGATGGCCGTATATACCTTGTAGATAAAGAGCCTGACTGCATATGGACGGGGATTAAAGCAGGCTTAGAGGTAAGCTAGAGTAGACTATAGAACTTAGCTAACCCTATTTATGACTTTCGAAACTGACTGACATATATCACTGCAGAGGTTCAATTGAATCTATTTTCTATTGAAGGTCTCTCTATGTACGTGACAGAAGTCAGATCAAAGCCTTCTTTTTCCCCTTATGGGAAAGGACTTCACAAGATTCTTATAACTCAGACAACTGTTTGATGCTCAGTAAATTCCTTTCTTTATGAAACCTCACATGCCGCCCGTCAACACGCCTTTCCACATAAACACACAAGCGTGCCCCAAATCAGCAAGCTGAAGCAACAGCAGCTCTCAGCGGCCACACGCCACAGGTTACTACACCCGACAACCAAATACATATACGCATGCGTGACCCACTAACTTTTACTCCCTTTACCTCATTTGACTCCAGAACCTAGGAGAAGCAGTACAGCCCCCCTGGCTCATGAGCCAGCGTGCCGAGTTCCTCCTCCTCCTCCTCCTCCCCTCCTCCTTTTCCCGGTCTCTTGTATCTACACATGCCTGGCTCCGGCACCAATCAGCGGGCAGCGTGGGACGCTTTAAACCGAGGATGCTGCCACTTCATCACTAAGGGCGCTTAACTTGGCGCGGCACAGAAATAAACTCAAAGTAGTTTTATTTAACAGAGTTAGCTTTCGGGCAGTGAAACCCGGGTGTTAAGACAGATGCCTAAAGGGATCCGGAGCACCTGTATTCCACTTAGCGATGATATGAGGAATAGTGTAGCATTCGCTGAGGAGAGCAGCAAATGACATGAATGAATGAATGAATGAATGCCTTTATTACATCCCAGCAACAGAGCGAGGACAGTCACAGCTGTGTAACACTGGTTAAACAAACACATTCATAATCACATTTTTTAAAAAGTGCACGTGCACAGATATGGACAGGCTGAAAAGAGGAACCAATCACTGTGTTGAATAACCATGACATTAACACCTCATCCAATAGCAGAGAATGGGCAGAGATTATGCATAGACACAGACACAACACTGCAGAAAACACAAACCCAAATGGCCCTCTCTTACCTCAGCTGCCAGTTCAGGGTTTCCCAAGCAGCCTCGACTGTTGTCTTCCAAATATTCCACCTTTGCAGCCATTCAACAGAACAAGAGAGGGGGGTGAGGAGAAGGAGGCAGAGAGAGATGAGAGGGAGGGAGAGAGAATAACAATCAATAGAATAATGCGACAAGGCCCTGTTCAAAAAGACTCATTATTAAGGACTAATATGCCACATTTACAGCTGTGTAGAATGGCATACAGGTCGCCCTGTGATCTCCTCATCATATCCCTGTCAACCTCAGCGACCGTCAAAAAGCACAAATCTGTTTTCTTTGATTTCTGCTCAAACATTGAGCCGGCACTTCCCTCTGCTGCTGGGACAGCGAATGAGAGACGGCAAAACAGATTCAATTTCAGTTATAGAATTATGTAATGTCTGTATCCTGACTCTGGTGCAGCCTTCCTAATATATACATTTGATGCCAGCATATCCCTGTATTCTTCAGGGAAAAGAATGCAAAGTGGATAGGTTAGGTGGATAAGCGGAAGAAAAATGGATGGATGGTTCATCAAAGCAGGGCTGATTATTATTATTGGAAAACAATAGCACCCCCCCCCCGCCCCCAGCAAACCCTCTTGTCTACACGACCCCCAATGGTAAATTGTATGTTTTGTCTTGAGCCGAGTCCCGCCAAGCTCCAGTGCCACCCCCACCCCCTCCACCACCACCACCACCCCCCCATCCCACCACTCCACGCCCCCACCCACCCACCTATCAATCCTAAAATAGTCTGGAGTGATGAATATTTACCCTCCAAGCCTGTGAGCCGCCTCGGTTTGTACTCCTCCGTCCGCTGGCCGAATCCCCATCAGAAGACTCCAACTCCCTCTCTCTCGTCTTCACCCCTATCCCTCTCTCTCTCTTTCTTCTCTCTCTCTCTTTCTCTATCTCTATCTCTCCACTCTTCTTTCTCGGTCTCTCTCTCTCTCTCGTCTGTGTTCCAGCAGCCCATTCAGGAAGCCATCTTGTGTTTTTATTCTGGCTTTACATGAGCCCTCGTACGCACGTTCTCCCTCCCTCACCGATTCTCTTGCTCTACCCCCGTCCTCCCTCCCTCCCTCTCTCTCTCTCTCTCTCTCTCTCTCTCTCGCTCGTATGCCAATAGGTCTGCCGCACACACGCTCATATACATACACACACCGCACACATACAAGAGGGATTTTTTTTTCAAACGATTGCTATCACTCCTTACTTCCTGCTGATATTTTTTTCTCTCTCTCCTCCCTCTGCGTACATGATGTGAATGTCCCCTAAGCCGCCCCCTCCCCCCTCTCTTTCTCTACAACATATACACTCATGAGAAAAATGTACACACACACATATACACAGCTCGCCGGAGACACGTCACACGAGAGATAGCACACAAAGGCAGTGCGTCCACCAATCAGAGGCCCGGCTGGGCTCTGCTGCTAGGGTGAAACCGAAGGAGAGCGTGTGCGGGTGGCGAGAGACGGAGAGAGAGAAAAATCGGAGCTAGAAAAAAGAGAGGAGGTTAAAATAAAAAAACGAAGGGGTCTGCATTTTCGTGTGTGTTTGTGCGTGTAGCACCATATAAGAATGGTTGATATAAGGAAACAAAGTAAAGGTGGGTGGGAGGGGTGTGTGTGTGTGTGTGTGCGTGTGTGTGTGTTGCTGGGAGTGGGGGGATGGGTCCTCTCTATGCTTGTCAATTATCTCCTGAAGCTGGCCTTCCCTAAACAATGCCTCTGGTATGTGGTATTGCTGAGCACCATCTGTGTCAGGGCTGCCTGCAATAACTGGACTGGACTGCACAGTGCCCAAACACACACACACAAACACACACAATCCCACAAAGCACTCTCACCCTCACCCCTGCTCTGATCGGCACAATTACACAGCAAAGCCCGGCATGCTGACTCAAAGCAAGTGAAGAGGAGAAGTAAGCAAAGTACTGTTGTTATAGGAGTGCGCGATGCTCTATAACAGCATCATAAATTATCACCTTTGACTCTATTCGCATACAAACATGCTTAAAGGAAAAAGCTGCCAGGAGATCACATTTCCTTGTCACGGTCTCTGTGTAAAAGACCATACCAAGCATATTTTGGAGGCCTGTGCTCCTGACGTTTATATTCTGAGTATGAAAGATCATCTCCGGCTTGGATTTTTTTAAAACTAGACATCAGCACGTGAGTCCTGAACATCACCACCAAAAGCCAACGCCAAGTGTGTGTATGCGATTGTGTACCGCAGCCAGAATTCACTTTCACCAATCAACTTTATATTAAACAGGAAGTTTAGCCAAGTCAAAAAAAAAAAAAGTGAGGCAGCGAGGCGCTTCTGCAAATCAGCAACGATATGAGTGAGTGGGGGGGGGACTACAACAACAACAAAAAAATCGAGGTTGCTGAATTCGTAACCCATGAAACAAAAGTTCAGGCAGCCTGGTTAACACGGACAGACAGCGAGAGGCAGGCAGAGACAGGAGGAGAATCGCTGAAAAAAAGGCAGAGAGGGAGCTGAAGGGCGGCACGGTGAGGCGAGGCGAGGCGAGGCAGCCACACGGTGACACAGCATTTTGTAGTGTTTGCGCTCTCGTATGGCATGGGAAATCCCCTCTGCTTACGTCAGACGGGGGCCACGTGTGTGTGCAAATGTGTGTGAATGTGTGTGTTTATGTCAGAGCAGAGTGGTGTTGGTTGTAAGCTGGACAGCGAGAGCGGCTGCTTGGCTTAAATTTGCTTCGTTACAGGTGCGCCAGCACAAGAGGCGTACTTCAGCCGTTGTAGGTAGTAGTAAGCGTATTAGTAAAGGTAGAAATAAGAGTACATGTGGTGAGACAGACATTAGATGACAGAATGCTCATCTACTGGTTGGTAAAGCAGCTTTTCTAGTAGAAGTAGAAATATTAACAGGGCTGTAAAGTAAGCAGTACATCCTCTACTGTGTATTACTATGCTGCGATTGAATAAGATTGATGGGTGTTTCCTTGAACAATCAACAGGAAGAAGACAATCTACCACATCTCTCCAAACAGCAAACCTTCCTCTACCTTTAGGCTTTTTTCAATCCTCCACCAGACACCTGGCAGCCACTGACAGAGTGTAATCACACCCCCAAACAGTGCCATAATCCTGAACTAGACATGCCTTCATTCAACTTTGCTTCATTCACACTGGTCCTGCCTCTTGGTGCCACCTACAATTAGTCTCCCCAGATCTGAAGAAACTCACACAAACACACTTACTTCACAGACAGAACACAGACAGGCTCATCAAAGCTCTTCTGATTGGGCGTTGTAAGAAACTGCAGGTGGATGGACAGGAGGGGATAGCTGGCATGCAATTAGCTAAAGTCTAATTAATAGCATTGACTAAGCTAGGCGCCCCGACTCTTTATACTCCACATTCTTCTGTGAACCCTAATCCTCTGTTTCATTCACAAGAACAATAACAGTCACCTGTCTCAAGGGATTTAACGGGAACGAAAGCCTTTAAATCACATTATGCACATGCAACAGCGAGCTGCAGAGCAGTTTCATGGGAGAGAATGGAGGAAGTGGCTCACAGCCAGTCAGGGACTCAGCTGCTGCATCCACACAGAGGTCAGAGGGCAGAGATAAGAGGGACTGTGGGGGAGGGATACTGACGAATGAATGATGAATGAAAACTGTGCACATCTTCTGAGCCTCCAGAGGAGACCATTTTTAATTAAAATACTACATATTATATATATTATGTATCCTTGGTCAATGGACAGCTTCAACGGCAGCAGCAGGCTACATGGATTCTTGGCCCTTGCTGTGCAGCTTTCTTGGCTTAAAGTAAATAATAAACCTTATAACTGTGGCTCTGTGGTGTAGTAACACATTAGCCTTACACTCTGAAGGAGGGGACACAAACCTGGCCTCAGAGGGTCATAACCCAGTGCACCCTTTGTGCTGGTCCCAAGACTGGGTAAATAGGAAAGTTATGTCAGGAAAGACATCTGGTATAAAATCAGTGCCAACATGCAGACCCATCCACTGTGGCAACCCTACAGGAAATAAAGGAGCAGCTAAAATTACCTTCAAATATAAACCTTACAAATTGCTTAGGATTTATGATCAATTAGAAATATAATTGTGTGACTGAAAATTTGGTCTCTATACATATAGTTCACTATCTGACATTTGACACATGTAATGTGTTCACACAATCAACAAGATGTGGTTCCAGTTTCATGCACATGCATTTGTAAAATTCTAGTTCTTGTAACATGTTAGCCGAGCTTTGAGGCACAACGCTCACGCTGACACGCTGATCTTTAGAAGTCACCATTTTAGAAAGCTGTGACCTTGAATAAATATACAAATGTGTATGCCAGCACATCAAGTATTTCACTGCATAGAGCTGTGGCCAGAGGTTTACATACACTCATCAGGGGCATGACTGTCATTCTAAAGTTGGGTTTTTAATGATTCCTTTAAACTGTTCTTTTTCCAGAGTGGAATGATTGTACAGCATGCAGTACCAGTGGGTGAGAGTGTTCAACTCTTTGACTGGTACTGCATGCTGTACAATCATTCCACTCTGGAAGCATCAAGAGACCTTCCCAACTTGTGTAATTTTCCTTCTTAGACCTTCACTGAGTTTCTTGGAGTTTCCCATTGTTCTGAGTAGTGGTCAATCCAATGAGTGCTGTTAGACAAATGCCAAATGCTACAACTACCAGTTGTAGTCGATCATGTTCGCTAACGAGAAGTTAATACACCTTGGTCTTGTCAAGTTAAAAGACATTGAAAAACCTTCAGCACCACTTATTAAAAGATTTAAGTTGGTGTATGTGTATATTTGAGCCTGTATGTATACTTTTGACCCTGTGTGGATTGAAGAAAATCCAAAATAAAGTCAAATTTGTGTTGTTTTTTAAAGCTATTTAATGTACAATCATTCCTCTCTAAAAAGAAAAGAACAGTACAAAGAAATCACTAAAAGCTCAAAATTACTATGACATTCATGGCCATGATGAGTGAGTATAAACTTCTGACCACAGCTACAGTGCCTTGCGAAAGTATTCGGCCCCCTTGAACTTTTCAACCTTTTGCCACATTTCAGGCTTCAAACATAAAGATATAAAATTTGAAGTTTTTGTGAAGAATCATCAACAAGTGGGACACAGTTGTGAAGTGGAATGAAATTTATTGGATGTGTCAAACTTTTTTAACAAATAAAAACTGAAAAGTAGGGCGTGCAATATTATTCGGCCCCCTTGCGTTAATACTTTGTAGCGCCACCTTTTGCTGCAATTACAGCTGCAAGTCTCTTGGGGTATGTCTCTATCAGTTTTGCACATCGAGAGACTGAAATTCTTGCCCATTCTTCCTTGCAAAACAGCTCGAGCTCAGTGAGGTTGGATGGAGAGCGTTTGTGAACAGCAGTCTTCAGCTCTTTCCACAGATTCTCCATTGGATTCAGGTCTGGACTTTGACTTGGCCATTCCAACACCTGGATACGTTTATTTGTGAACCATTCCATTGTAGATTTGGCTTTATGTTTTGGATCATTGTCTTGTTGGAAGATAAATCTCCGTCCCAGTCTCAGGTCTCTTGCAGACTCCAACAGGTTTTCTTCCAGAATGGTCCTGTATTTGGCCCCATCCATCTTCCCATCAATTTTGACCATCTTCCCTGTCCCTGCTGACGAAAAGCAGGCCCAAACCATGATGCTGCCACCACCATGTTTGACAGTGGGGATGGTGTGTTCAGGGTGATGAGCTGTGTTGCTTTTACGCCAAACATATCGTTTTGCATTGTGGCCAAACAGTTCGATTTTGGTTTCATCTGACCAGAGCACCTTCTTCCACATGTTTGGTGTGTCTCCCAGGTGGCTTGTGGCAAATTTTAAATGAGACTTTTTATGGATATCTTTGAGAAATGGCTTTCTTCTTGCCACTCTTCCATAAAGGCCAGATTTGTGCAGTGTACGAATGATTGTTGTCCTATAGACAGACTCTCCCACCTCAGCTGTAGATCTCTGCAGTTCATCCAGAGTGATCATGGGCCTCTTGGCTGCATCTCTGATCAGTCTTCTCCTTGTTTGAGATGAAAGTTTAGAGGGATGGCCGGGTCTTGGTAGATTTGCAGTCGTCTGATACTCCTTTCATTTCAATATGATTGCTTGCACAGTGCTCCTCGAGATGTTTAAAGCTTGGGAAATCTTTTTGTATCCAAATCCGGCTTTGAACTTCTCCACAACAGTATATCGGACCTGCCTGGTGTGTTCCTTGGTCTTCATGATGCTCTCTGCACTTGGAACAGAACCCTGAGACTATCACAGAGCAGGTGCATTTATACGGAGACTTGATTACACACAGGTGGATTCTATTCATCATCATCAGTCATTTGGGACAACATTGGATCATTCAGAGATCCTCACTGAACTTCTGGAGTGAGTTTGCTGCACTGAAAGTAAAGGGGACGAATAATATTGCACGCCCCACTTATCAGTTTTTTATTTGTTCAAAAAGTTTGACACATCCAATAAATTTCATTCCACTTCACGATTGTGTCCCACTTGTTGTTGATTCTTCACAAAAACTTCAAATTTTATATCTTTATGTTTGAAGCCTGAAATGTGGCAAAAGGTTGAAAAGTTCAAGGGGGCCGAATACTTTCGCAAGGCACTGTATATGTGCTAAACTCTGATTCTGCTTTAACTTTCTTCTGATTGGCTGTCCCTCAGGAACAGAAGGTTTGGGCAAAATGGAGATTGTGCTCCTCTGAGTAGAAAAAACTGTCCGAAGCAGATTGCTTAGAGCAGTCTGAAGCTTTAGACTCCCAGGGATTACTTTTACATACACTGACATCACTATTTGTAACATGTGTTAATGGGTTGTGTTAACATATTTAATAGGAGCATCCAACACTGTAACAGTACTTATATGACAGAAAATAAGGAAAGGCATAAGAGGCATACATTAAAATCTGTTGTTGAAATCCACCAGTCTGGACCAAAGTGGACTGATCAAAACACTGATGAATATATCCATACCATCAGCCACTAGTGTAGCTCAAAAATACTTTTTGTGCCCACAAAGTTCAAGATAGGCTGAGCAGATCAATGAAATGGGTGGCTAAACAGGAGACGGTCGGAGGTTTTATATGGCACATACAAGCCTCTATTGTTCCTAAATAACAAGAGTTTTTGATAAAAGCAAGGTAGGCTAAATCAACTTAAATTGTACACCTTATGTGAGATTTGCTGATAGAATACAAAGAAGCGTCTCAGGTGGTTCATCAGCTGAGACTGGCAGACAGTGGGCTCAGCTGTTCTGCTGGAGTTGTGGGATGATCTTGACTTTGTTGCCTGCCTGAAGTAATGCCAGGCTCAGATATAAGTCTAAAATATCCTGAGCTTTCTGTCCTATCGTTGTCTAAAAGGTAACTGATTTCATGCTCAGTTGTGTTACTAAACTCGGTCTGCAGTGTTGCTGAGTTCTTGTTCATGGGTTGTTGCTGCCGATTCAGAATCCATTTAACAGACAAGACAGGACAGGCCTGAAGAATGCTGATAGTAACCATTATTTTGTGTTTGCAGCTAAGCAAACATACCTTTTCCCTCTAGACTTCAGTTTTCAGTCCCACGCCGAGACAAACTGGGTGTGTAGTGTTATGTATCTACTGTACTTATGCACATGAGAGATTGATAGATTCATGTGTATCAAAAACAACAGAAAAAATCACATCACAGAAAGCTTTGCATGTGCAAATAATGGCACCGGGTCAATATCAAGGAGGTGCTATCATCCCAACACCAAAGGACAGGATGCAGTTTAAAGACCGCATTCTGATGCTTGATCAATCAAACTGAGAAGCCTGGAGTATGTGCGGTACATGTGTAATTTTTAACTTTATTACTTCTGTGCATAGAGTTTTTGGTTCTCTTAATGCTCTTGAAGAATGGTATCTTCATTCTAGGCGTTTGCTGGAAAATTCATCTCCAAAATTTGAATTTGTATAACCCATGAAGGCCATAGAGGCTTTTTTTCATCATGAATTATTAAACACTATCCAATTACGTATGCGTCTGTTAAATTAGTGTGAGAATATAAAGAAAGGGTCTTGTTTTGCTGCCTGTGCAGAAACAGTGTGTTTTCCTTCCTTGGTCATGCTTTTGTAGCCTATTCAGGTTTTTCCTGCTTCTCCCCCTCCAGTACTGCTGACCATTTACTGCATCTTCCCGTCCTCCTCTTACTTGACTTTAAAGCCCATCCCCCTGGGTTAAGATTCTGGTGCATGTACAAACACACATAGTCCCACGCGCGCACTTCCATTAGCACACACAAGTGAGCACTTTAAAAACCCACACTCTCCCTCTTTCTTTACACACACACACACACACAAATAGAAAAACGGCCCGAGGTTAACCCCCACCCTCATTTGAAAACCTCAAGAGGTCAAAGGACAAAGCACAGGCAACTGCCGGAATCTTGGGTAACCGTCACAGTTTGTCCACTCAGTCTGTTCAACTGTTTTTTTGACTTTTTTCACTGCCTTATTTGATGGAGAATATTCAAGTAAACTGCAACAAAACCTTGAAGATTTCAAGATTAACTTTCGAGTTGAAATGAAGTAGTTTTAGGTGGAGCTGTTGTTCAGGAGTTGTTCTTTTTACTTCCAAAATTAACATATATAATTTGTACAAAGTTGTGCACACAAATGCTTTAGAACTGGATTTGCTAACGGGCTGTTTGTTTTGATCGTTATTCTACATAGCGTTTAATCACTGTATAAAATGCACTCTATAATGAGACATTTAGGTTCTGTCTGGATTATTTGGGTTTTATTTGGACAAAGGGATTCCAATGAAAAAAGTTAAATATGAAACTATAGGTCCAAATTTTGTTCATGTTTGCATTTTTTTCTTTAAGGTGACTACTTTAACATAAATATAAGACACATGCAGCTATAATCCAGCCTGAGGAGAAGCAGGTCATGGCTTGCCTATGGCAGCATCAGAAGTTGCAAAGCTTCCATCTATCTGTCTGAATGGATGGAAGAAGTTTGTGATCAATATAATGGACTGTAATGAATGTGCGCCAGAGGATAAATACACTCTCTTTCAAGGACCACGAGCATTTTCTCTGGCAAAGAGCAGAACAGGGTGTACTGTGAAAACCCACCAAGGGAAGTGTGTAATCTAATAATGTTAGTGTGTTTTAGGTGGACAAAGAGCAAATGCTCCCAGTCCCCTAATGATCCGACAGTCATAAAAAAAAAAACACTGTTTTTAGTACTTATTTCCAGGGTGCTTCCTTATTAGATGTCCTATGAACGTCCCCAAGAAAAAGCAATAAGAAAGCACTGAAAATAATTGCATGGATGGATGGATATTCATCTTTAGGAAGAAAAAAGCATTTTACACAAAAAATGTTAATACTGGTGGTATTCTAAATCAATAGTGTCTGCATAAGCAGTATTCCTTGAATGTAATATACAGAGGAAAGACATTGTCACTCCCAACTCATCACACACTGATGCTTGATTAGGAATCCTTTTTCCTCACTGTGTACCCCTGCAGCAATTTTTTTCTCAGGGGTAAGGCTTTAGATGGAAGATGCTGGTGACAACAGTGATTCATTTAATGGCACCATCACATAAATTCCAACCACAAGACAAGAGCTCGACTTCTGTCCTGACTTTCCCTTTCTGTCACTGTTTGGTTAGGTTACTTGGTTGGGTTCAGGAAAAGAACTTGGTTTGGGTTTAATACTCCCTCCTAACAATACATTTACCAAATGGTACAAGCCCATCTGCAACAAGTCCCTGCTAAATTCTAACCCTATGGGTCCTGACCAAGCATCAGAATTCTTTGGGTTGGGAGTGCAAAGGGTTTGTATGAGAAAGGTAAGCATTTCTGTACCTCAACCACCTCCCACTCGTTCCGCCTCTTCTTCAGCTGTTCACATTTGCGCATCCTGCAAATCTGCTTGCCTGTCTTGCGGTTCAGACAGTTTGCGCAAGTACCACAGTTCTCTTTGCGGAGACAGGGAGTGCAGGCCCCACATTTCTTCCTTCTTTTCTTCTGGAGGTCAAGCGTGGCTTCCAGCGAAACGTTGAATGGAGACAGGGAGAACAGTCCTGCTTCCTGGTGTTCGGCTTCAATATATTTGCTCAGTGGCGATGTGTTCTCTATGCATTTCCTTTGCAACTGAAGAGACTGAGCCTCCTCCACGTCTGTGGAGAACTCATAAGCATTCTCAGACAGTGGTCCCGATCCTCCCTTTGGCCTGGGCATGGTGACTGTCCTGCTTTATTTGTCAGTTCTATTATTTAAGAAGACTAAAAACCATGGATACACACAGTTAAATTTAAAAACGAGAGCTTAAAAACACCTGCTAAAATCTCAGTGTGCTCTTAAAAACAGATTGGCAGATGGATAACTTGTCTTGGATCACTCTTTGAAGATATTAAACCAGCTGCTGCACTACAGGTTAGCTTAATACTCATCTTGTCTACAGTTAAAATTGAATTATCAATTGAATTCTTTTGTTGTTGGTCACAGGAGTGGCCCTGGAGAATCTGTGTGGTAACTTCCAGTCTGGAGTCCATCTATCCCAGCTTCCATGAGGTATGGTTGACAGCCCACTCATGGCTTTGTGTCCGTAAGCCTGGGCCCTGTCTGGAAGTGTGCAGAGACAACAAAGGTAAAGATGGAGAGCACAAAATATTTCAAATAAACATCCAAATACAAAAAAGGTTCTCATACATTTTTCATTGCTAGGTTTAAGATGTGGCTCCAAATGGCTGAATGTGTTGGCTTCTTCTTATATAGAGCTTTTCTACTCTACTTGAGCACTCAAAGTGCTTTATACGACATGCTTCATTCACACAAGCACTTTTCTCTACACCTAAGTCCTTTCTAACATTCACACACATTCACACTCCAATGCATGAATCAGAGAGCAACTTGGGCTTCACTATCCTGCCCAAGAATACTTTGACATGCAGACTAGAGCAGCGAGGAATTGAACCGCCAACCTTCTAATCAGTAGATGCCCTGATTTACCACCTGAACTCCACCCACCCCTGTTATTGCCTTTATCTCTTATATATTTAATACAGCTGCCTGTTTTACATTAAATGCTTTGCCCTGCATTAGAGCTCTACTGTCTACTACTACTGTCTGGATATCGTCTGATTTCTGAACACAGCTGTCTGTGTTGTGCATCCAGTTGGCTCATAGCCCTATAGGCCTACGTGATCAGTTTGAGAAGATACTGTGTTATAATCGCAGACCCCACATGGACAGGGGGGCTTATGTCTCCCTGAATGAAAGGAGGAGGGTGATGAGTTGAAGCCAGGGACAGTCTCCTTTGTCTTGTGATCGCATGCTCCAGTCAAGCGTCAGTAAAGTGAATTGTGCTGAGAAAACCCAGTGTGTCTTTGCTACTCCCTGGTTTCACAGCATGCTCACAAGGTGTTGTTGTTGTTTGTTTAGTTTTTTCTTTGTATGTATTAAAGTAAAGATGTCTTAACTGTAGTGGTGGAACGTAAAGGCAACCAAAGCTACTTGAACTTGTGCTCATTATTACAGGTTGAATCTTATATGGCAGAGGTCACAATGATCACATCCTGCCAAATAAGATCAGTGGCGAGTGCAGAGTAACTCACAATATGATCATCTATCATGATACATTGCCTAGCTGATATTATGGTAGATACTGTCATGATACCGTCATGGCAACATAAGCTAGCACAAGATATGCTTGGCTCACCTAGATTATTACAATACAGTGATTCTGCAATACTTGATACACTACAAATCACCTAACCAGTGATACATTGTCATTTCTGTGAAAAATGCAAAAATTTATTATTCGCTGCTCCGTGGTGTCAGTGTCTGTTATCATTAATGTCCCATTTAATGTGTGGCAATTCAATTGATTATCTCTTCCCTCTTTGTCTTCTAACCAATTTCCTCTTCTTCACCTCAGTTTAGTTCTTCTATTCACTTTAAACACTTTCATTTGCAGAGGTCCAGAAATAGTAACTCTGGTCAAAGTCAAACTTGATGGGGACTCTCTTTAGCAGCTACATGTATATAGAGAACATGGGTAGAATACAAGCTAGTACCTTATCAGTATTTTGTCCCAGACCCAACAAATAATATGGACTTATGGGGAGATATAAAGTGCCAACCCAGAGACTGAAAAATGAAGCCAAATTGGACATGACAAAAAACTGCAGTTCATCTAATGACCACTTGAGACTGCTTCAAATCCCCATAGACGCAATGTTAAAATGACCAACTTTAGATATTTAAAAGTCAGCCTTTATACAGCCTGGTACAACTAACATTTTTTGGCTCTTATGAACAGTTTCCCCTTCATAACAAATCTACAGTTATCCAGTTATTTTATAACTGGATAACTTTAAATGTTCTACATCTGGATGCTTGAATTAGGGGCGTGACCTCCTCTGATTGGAGTCACTGAACTACAGCACAGCAGTGTCCTTTGGAGCATTGTAATCGAATTATTTAACAAATAATATTATTGGCTGTGAGGCAGGCTTAAAGATGGTATGTAAAACATAAAAGTTTATGGGAGATGTACAAACTACTTTCACCCTTTAAATATAGGCCTATACGTCGCAGTAGCCTTAAATTTAAAGTTTTGCTAGCTCACAGCTTTGCTTCCTAGCTAACCATAGCACTGTTAAGCTACCAAACTCATTTACTCAGGATAAACACTAACAATTATTGTTTGTACCATTTGGTGTTTAGACAGACACTGACAGCATATATTTAACATTAAGGTAACATTAAGTTAGATGAACGGCTAAAGTTATTACAACAGCACAACCTTATAAGGACACAATGTGAGACACAGCTGTCAGCTAGTTGATAAGCAACAGCTGGAAGTTGATAAGCAGTCAACAGTGTTGCAAAGGTGTGTGACCGAAGCAGTGTCATTATCGGCGTATACCTACACAAGTGTAAATAAACTGACTCACAGCTGGGATACGAAGCTGCACCAGCCACCTCACACCTGCAGCGCGCGCTCCGCCGGCAATAATCGCGGAGCGGAGCACGTGGTTAATCAGCGGCCGCGTCGTCTCTTTAATCTGCCGGTGCCGGCGTCAAGTCTGCGCGAGCCCCCCGCCGCCCGCTGCCGTTACTGTACGTCCACGTGCTCACCGACAGGGACCACTGCGGGGCGCCCGGCGGCCCCACACCGATCAAAGCGATCAGATAAGCACTAACAGCCACGCTTAGATTTACATTAGGATACTGCCCGTTATCTGCGGGCAATACACAAAACAGGTTGGAGCACGCGGCTAATTGCTCCGGGTGACGAAAACGGCACGTTCACCGCGCGTCAATTGACACTTTTTTATTTTCATTCATGTGACGGTCTGAAACTTACCTGCCATGGGCCTTATTATTATTTATTAGCAAATAAATAAACTTAGAAAATAAATTGCACTTATCACCGCAATTTTTTAGTTATTCAATATATGAAGTACAACTAATGCCGCTCAGAATCTTTAGTAACTCAGTTTCTCACATAAACACATCTGCGAGGGGAAAAAAAACATCCAAATTATTATAATGAAAAGCGAGAACCTACCACCAAATGTCTCGATATTCTCCTTTCGCGTCAGTCTTTAAGGCGTTAAAAAATTAACTTAAAAGTTTAGAGGAAAAAAAAGTATAACATCTGAATAGCTGGCAGCTAAAAAAAAAATGTTTAGAAATAATAAAATGTGCTGCGAAGCAATGCACGAAGAAAAAGAAGAGCGAGGACAAAGTTGGACCCTAATGACATAACTGACTTTAAACGGCTAAGTGTGGTGAGAGAGAGGGAGAGAGGAAAAGGTAGTAACTATCTTTTGGAGGGTTAAAGTCATCAGTAAATTATGGACTGGAGTCCAGCCAGCTGGAGCTAGGGCAGAGGGCTGATGTCACACATCTGGGGCATAAGAGTTCAAACTGGCCTCTGTGATGTGAAGTGGTAGTCGTCATAAGATGACACAAAATGGACCTCTGGGTCGTAAAAAAACAAAAAGAAAAGTGAGTTTTTAGCTCCTGTGAAGCTGTTCCTGTGGTTTAAACATGATGTGTTGACATTACGAAGGGACATGGTGATTAACTACACTTAATTCCCTTTAGAAAAAACAGTGATAAGCAGTACTTTGACTGTTATATCATTATTATCAGTAATTTCTGATCAATAACAATTTGCTATTATATCTAGCAAATTGGCACCTACCTCCACCTAAATTGGAAAGTTTGGTGGAGGTAGGAGTTTTTTTAAATACATGCATATAATTTCTTTTGTTTTTTTTCACCTTGTCATAACAAGAGTACTCCAAGGTTGGTATTCCCTTCACACAGTGCATTCAGTGGTATTTAAAACTGACTCCCTGGATCCAGAAGGACATCTGCATCCACATTAGCTGGTGACATTAAGGCAGTGTCTTCCAATTTCTCTTCATTTGGAATTTGGAAGATATGATCCCAAATGTCCATTTTTGTCTCATGAAGCCACAGAATCCTTCCAAAAATACCTGGATCCATGTTTGGTTACCGATCGTGTTGGGCTAAGCCCCACTTCTGCGAGCATTTTGATGCAGAGTTGCCCATTATCAGAAACAAGCAAACAGACAAACTCAAACCACTCCCATTACTTCCTTGGTGGATGTAATTATAACTTCACAGGACAGTTCAATACAGTCTAATGCTGTATAGACACAATCCCCATTTTATGTGAGGTTTGCAGCCTGCTGTGTACCTAACTAATATTTGCGTGTCCAGTTGTGATACAGCATCTCCCCATGACTAGAAATGCTTGTAAAAATACTAATAACTGACCTCTCAATAGGCTCTGTGCACAAATTCAATGTGGCTCTCTGGCTAAAACAGTGAAAAATATACATTAAATTCATTCAAATTTAGCTTAATGAAATTGGAGAAAGGAGCTGTTACAAGGACCTTGTAACTGGTAACACAATAGCATATATGTGAAAAACACCATATTATACAAATGGAGTAATTAGCGTTATTGCTCGGTTATAACACATCAAATTCTTTATTTTTTTTCACCATTTTAACACTCCATTGGAGGCTGTTTAACAAACACAAACATAACGCTGTAAACGCAAAGCATTTCTTCTGAGGTACCTCACAGTTATATCTTTACACAATTTTTTGTATTCATTATACGCTGAGCTGTTAACACCACAATGTATCTGTAGCAACCATGACCCTCCACGCCAGCTTTATGAGACCACAATATGATGGTGGGCTGATTCCAGCAGAGACCCTGAGGCACAGATGCATCACTTCATCACACTCTTACTGATTTATCCAGATCACCAGTTTCCATGGCGACATTCATAATTTTATGTTTACATCATGTATGCAGAGATTTTTTTTTTTTTTTTTTAAACAGCACATCATACTGACTGTGAAGGCTGACAGGACCTTTGTGGAACATTTGGACCATAGTGTTAAGCACCAAACTGTCAGGATCGATCTTCTTTTCCAAGACATTTAATGACAGCGTTGAAACATAACAGTACTTGATTTACAGCTGAACAGAAAGAGGTGAACGTGCATGATTTTCTGGTAATAAATAGCTCAGAAAGACACAGTCACTCCATCCTTCTTAACTTGCAAAGAAAATACTTGAAAGATTGAGGACAGCTTCAGAGACGCATCCTAATACGTCAGCACGCTGACTCCAGTGTTGCAGACAATATCACTGAACCGCGGCAAAGAAGAAACAAAGAACACAACAAACAGAAGCGCAAACACAGAAGGACCAGGTTGCTGGAAAAAAAAAAAAGCAAAGAAAACCTGGACAGGAGGATAAGAAGCAGAGTGTGGATTTTCACTGGCAGTAAAAACTGGGACTCTTTGGAGTCACTGTAGGTCTTTCATTTGACTTGAACTTCTTAAATGCCAGGCAACACTACTGCTCTACCTTGCAGCTGTCATTTGATCTGAGAATAGTAAATTTATGGCAACTTACTACTTTCAGAATTTCTTTCTGTAGAAGCTCTGTTTCAATATATCTCATCAGTGAAAATCCTGTTACTGTATTATAAGGACAAATCTGTACTGGATTAGTGTGGTTTGGCTGAGTTCAACATGGACAGTGCTGAAAATGTTTTAGGACACTTGCTTCAAACTTGCCTGAATCAGGCAGAGTTCTTCAACAGAGGTTTCATGTCTGTGTGCAATGGTCCACTCATAACTGCTACAAGGAGCCTCCAGTTCGTGTTGGTAAGCCTTCATGGGTAAATGCATAAGCACAGGGAATGTACCAAACTTCCTCTTCCCCCCACCACATCACCCTTCAGTCTCACGGTGGCTCGGGCCGGTTGTCACAGAGAGGCAAGTCTTTACGTCCGGACCTGGAACTTACCAGCTTTGGTCATGTACTTGATGCCTTTGAAAGGTTTATACTTCTCTCCATACATGTCCAGCCGATTCACTTTCAGTCCTGATGAAGGACAGAAATACATCAGGAATTTATTTAGACCTGTGTTACTGAATGAGAACAAATGCTGATGCTAATTATGTGGCTGGACTGCTTGAAAATGCGGAGGGCTCGGAGTGGCGATGCCGACAGGTTCCTCTACAGACGTTTCAACTAAAACCTCCACAGAGATTTCACCAATAGGTTCCAAAACCACCGCAGCCTTTATCTATTCTGAGCTTAGCGTTACCGTTACGTGCTGTGTTACAACGCAAAATGTCACATTTTCCTAAATATCCTATCCTTGGTGAAACTTAAAAACTAAGATGCCTATTTTATACTTCACTCTGAGTCCTTCAACCTTTTTGGGATGAAAACAAAAACATTGCCCCTGCTGTACCGTAAAAAACTTTTTTTTTTTTAAATTAACATTTCCCAAATTCCACTACTTTCCCCCCCCAATGTAAACAAAAGATGATAGTCTGAGACATATTTGTGTTCCCTGATTGAAAGTTTAATTTGAGATATTTTACCATTCTGATGAAGCATCCTAGAAATACCGCTGCTACCTAAGGCACATCTCTGGAGGTATTCTACCCTTTAATACTATAAAGCTAATCATATCATAATGCAGTCAATGTAAATACATCACGTTATTAACAGAAAAGTTCCTGTATGAAATTCAACATTGAAGGCTTAAAATGTGTTTCCAGGTGTCATGTGAGGTTTATTTATTGCTTTGGCGCCATCTAGTGGCCACTGTTTCAGTGTTCTCCTGTAATGGGACTATCAGGTGGCTGTCAGCGGAGCACACTGTGTGATGGAAGCAGCCTGACTGCGTGGGGGCTGAATTCCTCTCTGCAGGCTGAAACTGATTTTCATTAATACGGTTAAATTACTAATCTCACTCGATGAAAACAGCATGGCCGTGTGCAAGAATAGAGAGGATCGCAAATAATGAGAAGGAATTCCTGAAAGCTGACAATCATAAGCACATAATGATGAGCTTCAGATGGTGTGTGTGTGTGTGTATGTACCTGAGATAGCCATCTGTTGGATCTTGAACTGAATGTTGATGGTGGGGTTCTCATCAGGTTTGGAGGCTCCAGCCTGCAGGCTCATGGTGCCCTTCAGACTAGGAAGCTTCTGTGGGTTGATCTTCCCAACATCCCATGTCAACAACTAGTGAAAAACAAACAAACAAAAAAGAACACAAAGATGACAGAATGAAGTATCTACCACTTTTTTAATAAAGGTTGCAGACAAGTAAACAGCTGTATTTTTTATTGTTAAGAAGACCTGTAATTATAATATAATTTAAAGCTGCAATAAAACTGATGTTCAGATACTTCAGATATTTTATATATATATATATATTCATACTATAATTTACGTTTCCCTCCATCTGTGCTTTTGACATATAAACACAGTTTGTTACAAAGTTACCTTTGTGACTGGGTCAAAGGTGTATGTTCCCTGGGAGGGGTTGAGGTTGGCATTGAGGACCCCCCGGGGCATCTGACTGCTGACTAGGACCGACTCCACGGCCTTGCCCATCGTCTGTTTGGGGCCCAGGGTCAAATCAAAACGTCCCTGGGAACTTCCCTCCCGAAAGGTGATGTTATGTTTCACATACACTGGGATAGCCACCAGGCTGAAGGAGATAACACAACACGAATCAGAGTCCTACAAGCCAGTGCACTCCTACTTCAAGGATTTGTATTTCTGTTTTTGTATCCCAATTACAGATGTCCGTAATGAGTCAACTAGGGGATTAAATGTTGCTACTAAGCTGGTTAAACTAATTATTCACATTTTAAGACAGTGACACCAGTTAATGGCTTCATCCATGTATCACTGGCTGGGGCTGCAGCACCACTGCATGCTGCCTATGTCACAGCACAACACTAACTTCTGAGAGCTGACGTGGTAGGAGAGCAACCGGAAGTTTCCATCAGGCGGGATGAAGGAGAGGATCCGCTCGGCTTCCCAGCGCTTGAACCGAACACATGGGTGGAAACTGACATCATCCAACAGCCGTGGATTCTGAGGAAGAAAGGCAACGGGTCCGGATGATTAGGGTGGAGTTAAAAAAAACAACAACAACAAAGCACTAGAATATTGTTAATATCCTAAGATTTATTTTTGTATTTACCCAGTGTACCTGTTAAGAACCTACAGAGCTTATCCTAGCAACACATTCCACACAGTTGTGATATTACTGCATGAAATGTGGGATTTGAATAGTTGCCCTGGATTTAAATGCACCCCCTAGAAGCAAAACAGTCTTACTCCATTCATTATTTCTGCTTGATGGATGTGAATAAAACTTTTGAACTTAAAAAAAAAAAGTGCCCAAAATACAAGATAACTAAAACCAAATGAGAAGAATTCAAGGCAGGACTATGCAGGAAAAAGCAGACTGCCTTGGTGTTTGCAGGTTTTTGGAAAGAAACACTAGCCTGGCAACACTGTCCGGTTTGAGGCACGAGCGAAGGCAGGTAAGCTGTGAGATCCAACACTTATTTCCCACCGATGAATCGCACGTATCGCCAAGGGGATAACAGTATTCATATAATTTCCTGTAGCCTTCTTTACTCACCACGTTTAATGGAAGCATATCTTTGTATTGTTTTTGTGATTTCAGTGCGTCTTTGTGAGCTGGATGGCTACGCTAACGGGCTGTACAGGCTCGCTTTTATGAATGTCTGAGTTGGGAGAACAATTGCAACGTTATGTGTGTATGTATTTGATCTGGCATATTTTTACACTGGACACCATTCCTGACACAACCCCAAAGGCATTTGTGTCTTCTCCAGGGATGAAATCGGGCATCTTCTGCTTGTTAAGTGAATGTGTAAACCACTACACTATGGAGTCACTTCCAAAGTTGGGAGGAAAAACGGAAACTCACCATAAATGAGAGGGTGAGGTCGGGCATGCCTGTCAGTTTTACGCAGGCGTCGATAACTCCCTGTATTTCTGCTGTAATGGTGGAGCCTGGGGAGTGGAGTTGATCAGAGACAATAACAGAAAAAAAAACATAAATATTAGGAAGGAAAAAAGGAAAAAAGGAAGACGCAAATAATTGTGTTGTAAAGCTGCTGATAACTGACATTTTATGTTGTGTTGGTTATTTTCTTCATTTTTTGATTGACTAGAAGCTACTCTCAGTTGCCGATTGCTAATGACTGTCTCTCCCCTGCTATATATCAATGCTCAGCTGTATGCAGATGATGCTGTTATTTTTATACAGGCAAAGACTAATATGGAAGTTTCTCGCCAGGTCATGTTTACTACTCAATTTAAAGAAAACTGTATATTTTTTTAAAAAACAAACATCACGAGTGTCTTCAAATGTTTTCCTGAAAGGAGAAGAACTTCAGCTTGCACATGAAGTTAAATATCTTGGTATTATGATAGATTCCACTTTATCATTCAAGACTCATGTTAAAAATGTATCCAAGATTATTTATTTCAATTTACACAATTTTAAGCTAATTAGATTATCACTGCCAGAACATGCAGCTAGAATGTTTCTCTGTTCTATGATTTTTTTTTTCTCATTTCACTAACTGGTCACTGACGAGTGGTACTATTTTAAAACCAACATAATCTTTATTTTAAAAGGTTTTAAAAGTGTTAGGAAGCCATTTTCTTTCCACTTGTTTTATACTTCAGAAATATAATTTAAATTTTGAAAATTAAAAAAAATTTTAAGTTTGCTTGTTATATTTATATAATTTGACATGGGCTTGCTCCACTTTCATTGGGTGAGTTCATCATGTTAAAATCAAATATTAGTGGAAGAGCCTATACTAGAGGTGATTGTTGCAATACCTTTTAGACATAACACCTGTTTACTAAATGTAGTATCCGTTAAGGGTGGAGAGATTTGGAATAATAATCCAGCTGTAATAAGAGAATGTACTACCTTTAACAGATTATATTGTTGTCTATTGTCTGATGGTGTTTTGTTTTTTTTGTTCTTGTTTCTGTGTGACCTGCCAGGGACTATAGATGAAAAGTAGCCTTTTGGCTAATTCTGGCATATTTACATTGAGATGTTCATCAATATGCGCCATTATAATGCAAGCAAACAGTGATGTATTTCACCAGCAGACTGTTCAGAGAAATACCAGATTTATCGATGATCGCATCAATCTCCTCCACCACGTCGAAATAGGCTTCATTGTTTGTGTATTTGACCCCGGTGCGCCGCCAGGGGACCACAGACAGCTGGCCTGTAGGGAGCTGCTCACCCACATTGGTGCTGCCTGGAAGCAGACATTAGCAATAGTAAAGCACGTGTACACAGAGCAAAACAGCTGTATGAACCATAGCTCACACTGATGATCGATTTCATTCAGTGCTATTTTGATGTGTTGTTATTGTTACTGACAGGGATCTGCGCTGTGTATGAACAAAACATTACTTGCTGATTTCAGGTAGCTGTAACAGCGGTACATATAGAGGACACAGATTTTTTTTTAAACTGAACAGAAGACCTGTGATGGTGTTGACCATTGTGCGGAGGATGGTGGGAGGCTTAATGAGCTCCTTAAGGATGTTAGACTCTGTGGCCAGAGGAAACCCATTGTCCAACATCTCCTCCAGTAGTTCATAGACCACTACCACATTGTCCTTGATGGCCGCCTCTGTGCACACTCCAAAATAGTCCTGAGAACACAGCACACAAGCAGGATATGTACGTTTAACATTATTTGAAGTGAACTAATAGTGGACAGAAGAATGTGGGCAAGGAGAAGAGAGGAACAACCTGGAAGGTGTCTACAACTCGGTGCAAAAACTCGATGACAAAGAGCGGCGGCACCTCACTCTGGATGACTGCCACAAAGTAGATGTGATGCCTGAGCACACTGATAAGGTAGTGATGTGGCGTGGGGATCACCGGCGGGACGTTCTCCGGCTCGGTAGCTCGCTCCTGGGCCTCAAAGAAGTAGTCACACACAGACCGGCTGACCACGCTTTTCCAGTGCTTCTCCAGGAAAATATCCCCCGAGGCGTTAATTAAGAACAAGCTGTGGATCATTGTGGCTAAAGGCTGTTGAGGGGGAATAAAAGAGACCAACAGAGCATTTTAAATGAGAAAATCCTAAGACAAACATACTGTACTGTCTGTTAGTGTTGCAGTAAACCATTGAGTGTGCCAGTGAGGCAGCAGGCACAATGGAGAATTACACCCAAAGAGAGACTCTCCTCTCACATGACACTGGGAAAAGCATGCTGTGCTCTCTGGATAATACTGCCCATACACTGTGCTTACTTTACAGCACAGAATGGCTCTGTAACACTAGAGCAGCACTGCTGAGCATTTGGTTCAGTGGATTTAGAATTTAGTGTTTCAGAAATTAAGAAACACTCCAACTTAGGACGGCTGAGAAATATGACACCTGAATATAAATTAAATATGCGGCAAAGGTATCAAGTTCGGGCTGGATACAACTCTACAACTAAACTAACTGCACCTACTAATAATTATAACCAAGTTTAAGAAAAACAGGCCACTAACTAAGTAACTAGCTATCTCTGTAACAGCAGATGAGGGCCTCCATCTCTCCGTACCAGACGCTACATCCGTCCCTCCGCCTGATTCAGTCTCATGACAGGGGGAGCTCGATACACGGTGTGCAAATGCCCTGAAATAACGATGCTTTTCTGACAAAAAAGGAAAAAAAAATAGCTTGCCCCCAGGAGTCATTTCTAAAATGGCAACTGACTCACCGAAGACCGTTTCTGGATGTTTTTCGTCTCGCCTTTCACCGTTTTATTCCCAATGAAAGATTAAGCCGTCGTTGCTTCCCGTTAGGCGGAGTAGCAGATCCTGATGCGAGAGAGGCAGGCAAAGTAGAGCGAACCAATCAGAAGCCAGCCTGAGTATAAAATCCCGCCTACTTAATGGAGTCATAGGCCAACTATGCGGAAACTGCGGGCTCGTGACTTGGTTCTGATTGGTTCATAACTGGAGAGCGACCGTAAACACCAATAAAACCGCCCGCTGATTGGTTTTTAAGGTGTACCTGGTCTGACATTTTGTTTCCAGTATCAGATTTCATCTTGTGGAGCTCCTTCCCATTTAAACAAACAGAGGAACATGTTCACAAGGAGGGAGCAAACCAGTCTGCAGAATACACCCATAATAATTAGCTGTTTCTTATTATTCAGTATTACATGTGTATTTAACAGAAAATAAGGCAAAATAGTAAAGGCAAAGACAAAAAATGCACATAACAGCCCACAGTCTGATATCCATGAGGAGGTAGATAGTGTTGGCAAAGTCTCAGGAATACTTAATGCATAATAAAGTATGCCTGAGACTCAGTGAGGTCTTTTATTTTATCTGTCACTGTAAAGATGATCCAATATACTTTAGACAGAGAACTCATGCATAAAAGCAACATTGGGTTTATACTGTGATCAATTTCTTAATAACGTGCTGATTACAGGTTGTGCACAGAATGCACAGACAAGTAACAAGTAACACTACCATCTTTGCCACAGCCTGTAAATTATATATATTGTAGGTAACTGCATATATTGTAGGATTTTCACCATAGCATTTCTAAACAGACTGGTTTTCTTTAGGAAGCATGAATTATTTCTGTTTGCACACAATAACAGAATTATTTCAGGAAAAAATTACCACAGTCAATATCATTAGCCTCTTGACAAACTGCCCTTTTTATTGAGCCACAGCACAAACCACTGCTGTGCAGTTATGTGTGTTAACTTTGTAATGCTCAAAGCTGTAAGATCAAATCAAAACTAAGGGTTGTCTTCCAATTTACACGCAGTATAAAAACTTCAACAAGGGTTTGGGCCGTCAGTTGAGAAAGCGTCGTGCCAAAAACAAAATAAATCAGTTTATACCTGATAGAAAGAATTGTTGATGCTCACAAAGCAGGAGATGGATACACAAAGTTACCCCAGTGTTTCTAAATGTCAAGAACTGGATTGAGAAGTAGCATCAAGAAATTCAAAGAGAGCCACACAGTACAGAAAAGGCCTGGCAGAGGTAGGAAACAAAAGTTTTCAAAGAGTCTGTAAAGAAAACTAGTGAGAGATGTATTTAAAGACCCCCAGAACAACTTCTGGACCACCTAGGAGTTATAAGACAGATAATACATGAAGCCAGGTCAAAGATGGGCCAACTGACAGTAGTCTAGTTTGACTTGCCTACTGTCTTTGGATCCATTTCCTCACGATCTTATCAGAACAGCCCTGAGGCACTACCACATCCCAGATCCCCACATCAGGGGAATGATCAAGAACAAAGACTACATCATCCAGTGGCAGCACCTTGAGAAAGGGATAGGCACTGGATCTGCAGTCTCCCCCACCCTGTTTGCCATGGGCATGAACCTTATCATTACAGCAGTGGAAAAGGTAACCAGAGGTTCAGCGATATTTTTGCATCCCTTCACTGGCTTCCAGTGACATTCAGAATCCACAGGTCCCTGCTGATTTATCAGAGCTACAGAGACATTACTGCAGCCCACCACTCCAATCCTCTAACCTGGGCCTCCTAACTGTTCCACACTTTAACTTTAAAATCAGAGGCGATCATACTTTTGAGGTTGTGGTGCCCAGACTTGGAACAGCTTATCAGGTCGGCTGATTCTATCATTTCTTATACAACAGCTGAAAACACATTTTTCCCCTTTAAATTGGGGCAATATTTTGCAACTATTTGTGTGATTAGAAGTGTGTAGTTGGAATGAATGTCTGACCATATGGCTGATTATGTGTCTGTATGTTTGTAGCATATATACTTATTTGTAGCTTGTATTCAAACTGTGAAGCACTTTTAACTCTGTGTTTTGAAAAGTGCTGTATAAAAAAATGATGGTGATGATGATGATGAGGCAGTGACTGAACAAGAAGGAGCTGTATGCAATCACCAAGCAGGAAGGTTCCCTTTCTTCATTAGTGAAAATGCAGAGAAATAATCATAATCAGTTATGCTGAAAGGAAAAAGATGAATTTTTAATTAGCTGTGTGGACACACACTGTGGTTTGATCAACCGCTGTGGGCTCACCTGGACCTGGCGGAGGGCTGAAAGACCTCAAATAAAGACCCAGTGATCCCAGGAACATCACCGGTGATGTGTAGACTGAGGCATCAACAGATGCATATTCAGAGTATTGAAAAGTTTAGTTTTGAATTTTCTTTTTCAATTTTATTTTCAGAATTCAAAAATTATGAGTTCGGTCTATTAAATTTACAGCTGATACTTCAGGTCTCACAAACCTGAACAGAGAATCAGTGGACTGAAGTGGAGGTGGATTAATGTGAAATAAAAATTTACTTTACTTCAAATGATGCAAGAAATTTTAGGTTAAAAAATGAAAAATGCAAAAAAAAATGAAAATAAACCATTAAACTTGACAAATGTTTATGAAATTTTGTTACATTCAACTTTGAAGTGTTCACAGATTTTTCTTCGATTGTGTATTATTTATGTCAAAAATGCTACTTTTAAAGGCATCTCAGTGAGTCCGCATTTGGAATATTCTTTCTCTGTCATTTCTGTTATAGAAAACCAGTAACAGAGGGAGGGGTGGACCCAGCATGATGAAGATACAAGAGCTGGAGTCCTTTCTGGTGTATTGCACTCTGTGAGACTCTGCTTTGATTCAGAACATAACAAGAGTTACATAATGCACATTATGGCTGGAAAAAGTAGTGAATTAGCACAACAGAGGTGATTTGATCTACCTGCTGAGGATTTGAGCATCTCTGTTGGTTAAGTATGAAGTGGATAATAACCAAATTGATTGCTTCAAATATATAAATGAATATTGAGATCGTTTGCTTATAAGTCTTTAAATCCATCCATCCATCCTCTTATCCTAGTCAGGGTCGGGAGGCTATCCCAGCTATCATGGGGTGAGAGGCAGGTTACACCCTGTACAGGTCGCCAGCCTGTCGCAGGGCTAACACAGAGATACACACAACCACTCACACTCACATTCACACCTATGGGCAATTTATAGTGACCAATTAACCCCAGTAATTTGCACTGTGGGAGGAAACCGGAGTACCCGGACGAAAGCCGCGCAGGAGGACATGCAAACTCCACACAGCAAGAGGCCCGGGCCAAGGCGGAATCAAACCCAGGCCTTCTAGATGTTACTCCAGCTGTGAGGCAGCAGTGCTAACCACCACGCCACCGTGCTGCCCTCTTTAATTCCATAATCTAAAATAAAAAAAAAAAAAAAAAAACACGCTTCCCTATTATTAGTTAAAGTTCTGTATTCAAAGTTGTATCTCAAACTTTAAGCATCTCAAATGTTCCTAAGTACAGTGCTTGATGTTGTCAGGTACATTCTGCTGATTTAACCCTTCAATCCGCTTCACAGGTGCCGCCATTCGCGGACTTCCGGCAACAATTACCGTAATAACCATACGTTAGGTGTGAAGCGCAATTTCTCAGCTTTCAGAAATATTTTGAATTTTTCCGGTAGGACAAACGGTCGCGTGATTACGGTAATTCAAAGCGCGTTTGATTAGACCTTCTCAGCAGCGATACGCTCGGCCTTAACCAGCTGTTCACGGCAAGTGAGGAAGGTAACAGGTGCATCGGCGGCGATCGCTGCTGTTAAAGGGATAAGAGGTGTTCACCTATTGGGCGGACTGGGCAGAGAAAACATGAATTCTATAGGGACATCTAGTGGCCACATGTGTTCAAAGCACTTACATTTGTGATTTATAGTTGAAGAAATGGGCATTAAATCAACACTTACCAGTTACAGGGTAACCTTGATGACTTATCAGAATTCAGCAGCTCTTCAATCAGATGAGAGCTGCTGTGTTGTCTGATTTTTTTTTTTATAATTAAAACACAAGTACTAATAAAATGAAAAGAACTGAATTAACCCCCTAAGCCCCCCTGCTGACTCCTGGGTGAATCTGAGAAATTCTGAGGTACCGGTACCTCAAATTTAAATATTTGCTAGATTTACAAAATCTAGTGTTTGTACTTTTTAACGGATTTTTTTTTAAACTCACATCAGTTAGAATGATTAGTTTGTTTGCGGCCCAATTGTCCAGACTTGACAGTACACTTACTTGAATAAAAACAACTTTAAGGTGGTTATCAATGACAACTTAGACCTCAGAGGGATAACGGTTTCCCCACATTAAAGAAAAAATACTTAATAACCGTTTAACACATGGATAATTTAATGTTTAAATACAATGCGACCTGGGTTGGATTATAAACTATTTTGACACAGACTTAACAAAATAAGGTACAAGAAAGCCAGTGAGAAAAAAACTAACCAATTCTGACTGATTTTGTGAATCCAGAAGTATTAATTTGTATTAGTTAGTAGTGCAGCTCTGGCTATGAGAGTTTGTTTTTTTTTTCTCAGACTTTTTTTTTTTGATTGGCAAAAACTGCTCTCTGCACTCAACCATCAAAATGCCATTATACTTAAAGATGTAAAATTTCCAAATCCCAAAACGTGAATTTATAATTTTTTTCCCCACCTTTTGGGAAAATGCGAAAAATATTTTTAAGGTATTTTAAAAAAAAAAAGAATCAGGACGGGCCGAGGTGACGTGGCACTGAATCAGGCTGAACTCAAAAGGATACATGAATGGCTCAACATAATTTATTTTCATTTTATGTTAAAATGTACAGAGTTCTTTGAAAGTACTTGCTAAGAAAGAAAAACAAAATGGAAAAAAATGGAAATACATACAGGGACAGAGTCGAGAGCTGAGGCAGCTGAGCTCAAATCAACCTTCACTGTGTGCCCAGCTGTCCTGCCCCCCCACCCTCTTTTTATTTTGCGCTCTCTCTTAGCATACAACGCAACATGTACAATTACAAAGGATACAAAAAGGGAAGCAATATAAACAGACAGAAATATACTGAGCTCATTTTTACATGCCTCTTAAATGTAAGGAAGTCATCCTATACACACACAGAAGTAAAAAAAAAAAGAAAAAAGAAAAGAAAAAAAATGCAGAGTAACCGTTAGATATTTGTAGTCCTTTTGTTTAAAATAGCATTAATATACTACACAAAGATAGAAAAACTCTAGAGATGAGATGGAATGGAGAGGTTAAAGGCATCTTAAAGTCACTAAAAGTGAGTGGTAATTTTTTTAAATTTTGAGTTTCTTAGTAATTATTACCCAAGAGGCGAGCTAAAAAATATGTTTTTTTTTGTCGTTTCCTGAAACAGAAGTGAAAAAAAATGACAGTACCAATATCAATGTCAGAATTTCCTTTTATATTATAGAAAAAACATTTTCTCTACAATAGGTTTCTAAAGTCAAAAAGAGTCAGCTTGTGTCATAAAAGAAAGCTGCCCAGTCTGACAAAATTCAGAAAAGAAATGAAACTAAATTTTAAAAAAAACAAAAAAACAAAAAGTACGTACAGAACAGAATACACACAAAGTTTGTATGCCAGGTCTGTATGAAAATGAAGACTCCTCTTTTGACTTTGAATACCAGTACATGGCGCAACAAGGTCAGCCATGACCTACAGAACCTCCAATCCTTAATCACCTCCGACCCTGCTTATATAATCGAGCTACAATCCCAGGGCCGAACCTCGCACTAGATCGGGCATTCAGGCACACCTTCGCAAAGGCTCGCTGTCTGCTGCCGTACTTCTAGCCAATGGGAGCGCAGAAAAAAAAAGAAAAGAAAAATAAAAAACTTTTAACAAAACACACCATTCAGAAGCGGACTCCTCGACCTCTTTGGGTCACTAACACTTAAGGAGGCGAGGTCACCTATAGTTAACTGACTTTCCTTAAAGCAGTTACATGGAAATCCCACTGTTTGTTCTGCATTCCCTAAGCTGCTAAAAAAAAGGCTGACATTTTATACCATCCGCCAGTGGAGTGTGGACAAAAACAGCTGTTTCCTTAGCTAGCCACCAATTAGAGACAGCTAGTCAGTGTGTGTGTGTGTGTGTGTGTGTGTGAGTGTGTGTGTGTGTGCGCTGAATATTGGGAAGTACCAGAATATTTACATCGAAACATTTCAGAGTCGCGGCAAACTGGAAAATAATGCTACTTGTTTCATTTATGGATATATAATAAGACAGTAACACGCTAGTCTCTTCTGTGTCTTTGCTGTGTTTTTGGTACAACACTGTCCATCCAGGAAGACAGAGACTCTGGAAAACAGTCAAACACCTCAAACAACCGAGGCCCTGCTCCGCTGCGCTTCTCTGGAACTTCGAAAAGCCGCGTGACCGAGCGGCGCCGCAGATGTTTGGGCATTTCAGAGAGCAAGAGGCTGTAATCACCATTTCAGAATGCCACACATATAAAGATCAAAGCATATAAGGAGGTCGGACTTCACACAAGTATTAAAAAAACAAAAACAACAAAAATAAATTCAACAGTATGTTTAACATAAAACAACAGTCCGCCTGCATTGTTTCATTGTCTCTTTTTTCAAGGTAAGGCTTCCTATATTAAAAGATTGTGTGCATGGTTGAATATACTCAGAAACCACTGTCCACAGTCTGACCAAGCGAGGTACTCCTGTACCTTGTGTACTTTCTGTGCACTTTGCTTGTCATACTTGTCATTCCTTACTGTCCTCCTCCATGTCGAGAGAAGAAGGGGACTCCTGGGCCTGCGTGTAGGCCTGGCCTGAAGCTCCATGGCACGGCCGAGGTCCATGTACACACCAAATCCTACCCGATTACTCCCATACACAGCCAGCTGGGAGGGGAGGGGGAATCAAGCCCAAATAAAAAGGGACAAAATGACAAAACAGAGGGAAAAAAATAAAAATAAAATAAAACCGAAACAAACCGGAAACCCAAAGACCCTTTCTGTCCCCATCACCTACACTCCACTGATGCCTCTGAGGCACCGGAGAGGGTGAACAGGACTAATGGACATTTAGAGTACAGCGAGCAAAAGCTCTGGCCCCTTTCTGTCTCCTTTCTCAGTTCCTGGCTGCTCATCTGCTCATGTAATGTGGCTGTTTTGGATAGCTGTGATGGGTGGGGCCAGTGTACATCATGTTGGTATGGTGATTGGGCTGCATAGGCTGCTGTGGGTAGCCCTGCCCTCCCATCATACCCACTTGCATCTGCATGGGGTACTGAGCTGGCTGATTCATGTATGCAGGGTTGCTGTGATAGCCACTGTTCATCATGGGCTGAGCCATTCGGTAGCTGGCTGACATGGGGTTCAGAGTCGTCATGTTCATAGAATTATACGGTGCAGTGGGCATGAGGTTGGGCATCATGCCGCGCTGCACAGCTAATGTGCGCGGCGTGCCCTGCATGGCCACAGTCCCTGAGCTGCGGCTGTAGAGCTGCTGCTGGTGTGGGGCCGGGGCAAGCTGCTGAGTGGCTTTGGACCGAATGGAAATGTGGCCTTTGACAGTAGCCATCTGGCCCTGTAGTCGCTGTGTGTGCGGTGGGGGTCCCAGGCCAATGTTAGTAGTGGGCATGTTGCATTGCAGCTGCAGAGAGCCCAGGTTCATGGAGCCAGAGCTAAGGTTAGGAGGTGGGGTCATAGTGGGCTGCCCCTGAGGAAGGGGAGTGTGGGGTGAAGGGGCAAGCCCAGGGTTGGAGAGAGAAACACTGGTGGCATAGGAGGTAACAGATGCAGAGTGAGAGTACGGCATGGCGTGCGGGTCCATGATGGTGTTGGTGAGCTGCTGGAGTTTGGCCAGGCTGAATGTTGCTGAGGGCTGGGGGTAGCCCCCAGTACCAAAGTCCTGACCCATGCGCTCATAGAGGGTGCGGCCCCCTCCTCCACCTCCGCTCTCTGGGATCTCCATGATCATGGGTGTGGAGGCAAAGCCATTGCCCATGCTGCACTGGGACAGCGCCTGCTGTGGTGGTGGTGGCGGGGCTGAAGGTGGAGGTTGAGGGTTGGGGGCTTGCTGCTGCTGAGGAACCTTTTTTGTTGATTGCTGCTGCTGTTGCTGTTGCTGATTGGTGCTGGGAGGCCTCTCAATCACACTGCAGCTCTGAGGAGACTTAATTCCACAGCTGGGCGTGTTGGATGGCGGTGGGGGTGGTGGGGGCTGGGGCACGGCACTGCCTACATTACTGGCACCCGGTCCACTGTTGGGCCCTGGTCCTGTTTGCTGAATGAGGCTGCAGCTGCCCATCGCTGGCTGGGATCCACCATTTCCTGTGGAAGATGTGAGACTTGGGGCTGGCACAAAGGAGCAGCTGTTGGACTGAGAGGAGGAAGATGGGGTGGCGGAGCTTGAAGAAGAGGACACCGATGACGACGAAGTCGTGGATGCTCCTGCAACCACAGCAGCTGACATTCCTCCTCCATTACCCCCATTTCCTGTTCCGTTGCCCCCTCCACCCATGGTGGAGTCATAGCTGCTGGGGTTGTCATAATTTTCTGTAGTGCTTTCAATGCTGCCCAAGTCACTGAAGCCACTGTCGACCACCTGCTGGGAGTGGTCTGACACAGATGGCACATCCATCATCGGGGATGTCTCCATGTTCTGCTGGGAGGGGGCAGAAAGGGAACTAGGATGCTCCGGAGTGATCTGTGTGTACCCCCCTCCAGCGCCACCACTACTGCCCCCTGCTCCGGTGGGGCCAGGAGTTCCACCCCTCTGCCCTGCTGGTGTTGTATCCACAATGCCTGACTGGAGCCCTGGGCTGTTCACTGAGCGCACAGACTGATTGGGCAGAGGCGGGACTGGGGGATTAGGGAGGGGGCTGCTGTGCTGGGAGGCTCCACACTCCTCCACTAAGGCTAGTGCCTCCTCTTCAGCCTCTCCCGTGTGGCTATAGCTCTGCAGAGTCCGGCAGGCAGCAAGGGTCTCTTCACAGTCCTGGTAAGCACCGTGGTGTGGCTGGGACTCAGTTTCTTCATCTTGGGCTTCCCCCTGCGTCAGGGACTGAACTGCCTGCATAGTCTCCAGGTCCAGCTCATTGGAGTGGTGATGTGGGTGGTGCGGGTGATGGTGGCCAAGCTCCTCCTTGAAGTCAGAGTGCTGGTGAGGGTGGGAGTGTGGATGTTGAGGTTCCATCAAAAGTGTGACGTCTTTATCGTCCGGGTGCAGAGGCTGCAGCTCCATGGGCTCAGAAGGAACAGACATGGCCGTGACCGTTTCCACTGCCGCAGCTGCTGCAGCAGACTCCTCCTGCTCTCTGCGCCTCCTCTCCTCCTGCTGAGGGTCTGCTGAAGGGGGCCGGCACTTAGTCTCTTCCACCCTTTCCTCAGCCTCCTCCTCCTCCTCTTCTTCCTCCTCCTGTTTGCTGACATATTCCTGGGCCACGCTGTTCTCTATGCCTAAAAAAGGCTCTACACCTGGGGGTTCTTCTTTGACTGGAGGTGAGTTTGCATGTGATGCAGGCTCCTCCTCCTCATCTTCGTCATCATCGTCATCTTCAGAGTCCTGACTTTTTCTCTTCTTACTGTTGCTGCTCTTGTCTTCCAAGTGTCCATCACCCTCGTCGTCCGCATCGTGATCTTCACTGCGCCGGCTTCCTGAACCTGGTGTGACCGCTGCTCGCCTGTTCATGCTACCACCACCTCCACCCATGCTGACACATTCGTCTTCCTCCCTTTCGTCATCGTCATCATCTTCCTCTCTGTCACCCATATCTGTGTCCTGAGGCCGGGACTGCGGGACCCGGGGCCCTGAGGTGGAAGAGGAGGAAGAAGGGGACAGCAGAGGACGGGATGGGGGGCGGCTGGGTTTGTCCTCTTCCCAGGCTCTTTCAGTCTCCTCTTCATCCTCTTCCTCTTCCTCTTCTGGGTCAGAGATGGGAGGTGGTTTGGGGGTAGGCTGCGGTGGCTGGCGGTTCTTGGGCGGTCTCCCCCGCCTTTTGGGCACCTTTAGTTCAACAGGCTTAGGGTGATAGTCATCTTCTTCCTCAGAGTCCTTCTGTTTGGCGCCTCTGTCGGTGTTAGTTCTGCAGGCTTGCTTGCTGTTCCGGTCATCTGTCTGCAGCAGCTGAGGATCTTTGTCCAGCTGCTGCTCCAGCAGCCGCCTTTCCTGCTCTTGCCTTTCTGCCTCCTCCTGGGCCCGCTGCAGGTACCAGCTCCGGGGCTTGCGACCAGGCTTCATCTTGATTTTGGGTTGCTGAGGATCTCCACTTTGGGCCTGGCCGTCTGTAGCGTCTCTCTGGTTGGGCCCAGTACCAGGTGGTTTTCCTCTTTCTTCCAGTGCTGTGGTTTGCGGCTCTTTCCTTTGGGCCAGCCTTTCTTCTTTTTGACTGGGACCTCTGGGTTGGCCACCAGGGTCTCTGATGGAGTTGCTGTCAAAGCAGCTACCGATTTCGGCACAGTTGTTAGCTCTGCAAAGGAAAGAAGATGAAGGGGTTAGATACAGCTGACACGTAAAGTTTTGGAAACTTGGACACACCAAGGTAACAACAGGTAACCACAAACACACATTAAAACTGGTAATGGAATGGAAAAACCAGGCTAACACTAAACTTTTGCCTTTCCAAAGTCCTGATCTCAACCCTGTCAAACACATGCGGGCCATGCTTAAAAAGTAGGCCTGCCAGGAGGGCAAAGATTTCAACTGATTCTGCCAAAAAGACAGAACAAATATCCAAAGACAGAATTATATCAGAAGACTGTTGATGGCGACCAGAAGCATCTGATCAAGGAGTGACACGCTGAGGGAAATCTGATCAAATCAAGACAAAAGGGTCTCGACATTCTTGTTAATGGCGAGTGTGTGTAAGCTTTCAACCAGAATTGTATATCTGCATACGCATAACCAGTTCTCGCTAAATCCTGCCAATTTCATTATTGCTCACCATCTTCCTCTGAGTCTGTGAGGTTGGAGAGCCGGCCCCTTTTCGGTGCAGGGTCAGACAACCTCAGAGCCGATTGGGATTGGGGGTAGCGGCGTAGCGGGTGACCCAGTGGCGTCTCCTCCTCCAGCCTGGGCATAGGCCTCTCTGAGTCCGAGTCTATGAAAGGCTCATCCAGCACCTCTGTGGTCTCAGAAATGGTCTCCGTCACCACGCTGCTGTGAGGGTGGCTGCGCTGACGAAAGCGACGCTTCCTCACAGGCTTCTAGGTAGAAACGGGACAGGAAATTAGGTGTGCTAAGGAATTTTAGATTAAACTGAACTTCAGAAGCAGGCAGCTAATTTTAAGTTTTTAACATTATGACACCAGCAAATCTGAAGATTGCTAATTTCTAACCTTGCATTTGAGCCCACCGGGTGGCTTGGTGAGGATGGGAGGGGAGCATGTCCTCCTCTCTTCATCATCTTCATCGTCGTCGTCCTCTTCTTCTTCGCTGCTTTCACTGAAGCGGCTCTTCCTGACAGGCGAAGACTCATTCAGCCTAGGGATCACAGGAAGCTGGGGGTGCCCCTCTCCGGGACCTTCTGCCAGTCTGGGCTTTGGGCCTCTCTTTTTCCTCGGCGGCCGGCCTCTTCGTGTGGGGGTTGTGGAAGGGAGCCTGCCCATGTCAAGTGAGTGAAAGGCTGTTGTGTCTGCTTGTCTGTCCAAGCGGAAAAGGGAGGGCGGACTGTTGACAGAGCCTGTGGTTTTTACTCCCTCTGGCCTGTCCTCCTCCTCATCGTCATCATCATCATCCTCCTCCTCCTCCACTGGGCGGATCTTAGGTGGCCGTCCCACCCGTGTGCTGTCCTTCACCTTACCCCAAGGCCAGTTTTTGGGTGGGCGCCCTCGTGGCCTACGTTCTCCGTTTGTTGGGGGAGGGGGTCGTGGTGGTTCAGGTACAGGGGGTGGGCAGCGGACTGGAGGGGGAATTGGAGAGCTTTGGTCAATTGGAAACCCTAGAAAACTCTTCCTTTCCTCTTCCTCATCTTCATCCTTCTTCCCTTGCCGCATGTGCCAGGACATCTGTGGGACCTTGTGACTCGGCTTAATCTATTTAGAAGGAGTACAATTAAATTACTTACAACTGAAAGCAAATCTGATCTCAATTTATTATCTTGACAAATACAATCTAAATTTTTACCTCCTTGCGAGTGTCTTCCTTTGGTTCTTCATCCTCCTCCTCCTCCTCTTCATCATCATCATCATCATCATCATCTCCATCGGCATCAGAGACCACTGTGTTCGTTACGATGACAGGAGTCCAGCGAAGACACTCGGGGTCAACCTCCAGCTGTCGTGGCCGGGCCTTGAGACGAGCCATGTGGTTGGCCACCAGCTTCTCCCTTCGCATCAGGACGAGTCTGATGAAGCCGCCGCAAAAACAAACCAGAGTGTTAAAACACTGCATGCATATTTTTCTACATTAAAGTGTCACTGTACTACTGATGGTACTACTGCAACCACCAGGAGAGTGTGGTACCACCTGGCTCTGGACAGTAACCTGATTAAAATCACAGGTATTCTGTGACCCTGGGCAGTGTATGAGATCCTGTTACCACTAGCTTCTTAGCCAAGTGTGTGGGTGCAGTCAAAGTAACGCAGCTTAACCGGCTTTTGCAGTGTATGCGAACAAATATAGCAGCTGGGGATGAGAAGAGGGCTAACTGCTGGAAATCAAAGACTGAATTTAAGTTTATGCACCGCTTGTTCAAATATTAAAAACATTTCAGGGAGTTTGTATTGCTATTATTTTTATTCTCAATTTATAATGCTTTTAGACTTTAATAAAACTGCAGCGGCACCAAACGCTTCTCTGTCTGCGTACCTCCATTAGAAAGCTTGGCTTTTTTTACTTTTTCTTTCTTTCTTTCTTTTTTTTTTGGTGCAGCCACATTGGCTGCTTAGACTGAAATCCAGCAAAATGGGCATTTAAATAAAAAAAATAAAATTGTGGAGTAGGAAAAATCAGTACGCAGTTTTTTTCCAAGTTTTCAAATAGACTGAAAAGCTAACTCATCTGTGTCACAAAACACAGCAAGAACAAAAGGAGTCAATTAAAGAAGCAGAAAGACACCAGGTAACTGTGTGAGCAACTGTTCTTCAAAAATCTACCTAAATGCCCGGCTTTGTAGTTTGCCACAGCAACAAAAATAATGATGAAAATAATAAAACAAGTAAGATGATATATCTCAATGTACCTGTATTACTCTATCTTAGGGGAAATTCCAGCTACACACACCAACAGTAAGCAAGTAAGGACTTTATATTTAAGCCATTTAAATAACATGGAGTGTATTTCTGACCCGTCTCCCCGCTGCTCCAGCATGTTGAGGCTATGCAGGGTGGTGGTGATGTCCTGAGGACAGATCCCCGTCAGCTTGCTGAGTTGTCGTATGGTGATTTGGCGGTCGCGGAACTCGTGGAGACACTCCAGCACCACGCTGCGCCAGTAGGCCATGTAAGATAGTCGACCTAGATCAGACAGAGGTTTCTCTGGAGATCCGGGCTGCCCCTCTCGCTTTGACAGCAAGTAGCCTGCAAAGAGGGAAGAAGTGAGAACACAGGCATCGTGAGCTAAATGTCTGAATTTAGTCATTTTGTCTGTCAAAGGGGGAACCAGCACACTTCTCAGTTACTAATGTTATCAGTGTATTTGTTTAAAGGTGGGCCTAATATTCTCAGTTGCAGCTCCATATTTTATCAATTCTATTTCTTTTTGAAAACAAGGAGCCCTTACTGAAATCGATGAGAAAACGCCCGTAGCCCTTGCGCTGGTACTGTGGAAGAATCATGATGCATGATACGTTGTATTTCTGTTGACAGTGCTTCTCCTGAAGAAGACGAAAAGGACAGACACATTTAACCATTAGAGGAAAAATAAATAAATAATGGAACCACGTTATAAAGCAGGTCTGTGTGGGTGTGAGCTGGGCGTTAATGGTGCTGTGTCTGCTCCCTAACGGCTATGCTTTGGCAGCGAGGTGGCATGTTAATGGGAGCACCTGCAGAGGCAAACGCCACAGAGGGACAATAGTGCTCACAGCACCCACTGTTAATCTGGGACACAGCGTGACCATTTGTATGTTTTAGAAACTTATTTCAGCTTCATTTAATTTGAATAAAAATATATTTTTGAATAAATGTTCATGCAGTGTGACAGCAGAGCCATCCTTCGTTTAAGACAGAATGGATCTCTGAGAGTGAAGCTGAGGGGAAGAGGGAGTGAAAGCCACACTACCTTGGAGAAGTAGCCGACAAGGTGGCAGCCTTTGCTGTCGTTCTGGGTGAGGACGTAGAAAAGGAAGGGCTCCACATCGTAGTAGAGGGTCTTGTGGTCCAGGAACAGTTTGGCAAGCAGACACAGGTTCTGACAGTAGATTGTGCTCACATTCCCATCAACCTGGCGACGGACATTTGTGGGCAAACAGAAATCAATGCAAAGCACAGCCATTCCTAAACCGCTACTTTCCTATCCCTGAAACACTAAAGTACAAAGTTAAATCTCTAAGCTGCTGTTAGGGAGCTGTGGAGCGGAGTGAAGGTGAATGGATTGGAAGTTAGTGTTCGGCTATGATCTCCTCTATGTCCCCTGGCGACTCTGAAAGATACAGAGGGTGGAGGAGAGAAACAATGAGTAGTAAAGAGAAGGAGGGAGGCTCAGGTTGGCAGACGGCCAGTTATCTCGGCTCTCTGCAGAGCGGAGGAAAACAGAAGCTGCAACGGCCGTGTCCTGCAGACAACAATCCACTCAATTCGGTGGCCACTGAGCTACAAGACCAAGAAGAACCGTTTAACTGCAACTCCTCCTTATAACAACTTCCCGAATGACACAAAGAACAGAAGCTTCCACTATGGCAGGTGGAGATGTCACAATCACTTTGAGGGATCTGACTGATTAACATACTGCATATTCATAAAGTTGGTGGAAAAGTACTGTGATATACGCACTCTGTGATTATGCAGAAATTTTTTCACCATTAGTGCATCCTGGTCAAATCTACAGACAGCATGGAAAGAGACGGTTATAGCAGCACTGTGCTCCGGGGGTTTCAGCCACATCACAGACTTTCTCGTTTTTGGACAGGGTTGCAAATGTTTATGTACTTTAGTTTTCTTTTTTTGTTTACAATGGGGGGGGGTCTAATAGCAGATCATTTTCAAACCCAATACACACAACAAAGTATTTATCAGAGCATGGAGAGGCAAGATGAACAGAGACAGACTGTGTGCTCATTTTCACATTGTCGCCACACTAAGCTGAACATTTTTTCTGCCATGCCGCCATGCCTAAACAGGTAAATAAAGATTCCCTGTTCAAGACTGAGTAGACACAAACCCAGCCTCAGACAGTCACAAAGAAGTGCAGGTCACACGGGAGGGCTGCGTCAAGCAGGGCGGCCAGAATAAAAACGCTGCCAACTCAAACATATGGATCCATCCGCTGTGGTGAGCCCTTGGGAAATAAGGGAGCAGCCAAAAGCACCTTTGCTTCAGCTGGAGTTTCCTAAACAGGGAACACTTCTCTCAGGGAAGTGAGATCAGCAAGGCCACTCTGAACATGGGGCCTTCTGATCCTGGAATGCACTTCCACACCAGGGAGTAGCTGCATTCCTCTGTGGGGACACCAGATCTTGGAGCGTGGTCACGGACACGCTCCAAGATCTTGAAGCAGGATTCACCAATGTAATGTTTTATGTCATGTGTAGAAAGCGACAGCCCCTCACAACAATTATTTATGTTACAGTACCCCCCCCATGTTCTAATCTGTCAAAATGACATCAGATCTTTCTGTCATCTGTGACAGAAAATGTGACTTTATCTGAAACCTATTTCTCTTTGTTACAGCTCTGGTCACCATTATTCTGGTCTTTCAGTTTATCAAGCTGACAGCCAGCCCATCTTTCTGATCACCGCACAGATATCTCACAACGAGCAGGAAAACATTCAAATTAACCCGCCCACTCTGTCAAGATTTGTAATGAAACTACACCAATTCATTACTCATCAGAACTTCTGTATTCAAAAATCATTTGACCTTATTTATTATCATTCTTTAAAAAAAAAAAAAAAGCCACATTTGTGACCCCCCCACCTCGAATACAGAGATGTCGTCCTTCCTGTAGATCTCGTTGGCAGGAGGGTGGAACCAGTTGCACTTCTTCATGTGCTGGTAGAGGATGCTGCGACTCTTCATGTAGCGCAGACAGAACTCGCACAGGTAGAGCTTAGGTAGCCTGAAAATGGGAGTGCAAAGACAGAAGGAGCAGTGAGGGCTGGTTTTAATGAGTCTGCTACATGTAAAACAAAGATGCCAAAGGTTTTCTTCTCGAGCTGGAATGTTTGCTGCTCTCTTATGGCATTCAATTATTTTTGGACTAATAGTTCAACAAAGGCAAATGCCAAAATGTCCAAATGACAGAAAATCATTTACAGAATATTTAAATGCAATCACTTTAAAAACTTTTGTTTAGAAAGTTGCCACAAAAAAAAAAAACTTCATTAGCTGACACAAAAGCAAACAGGAGGATTTTGATTTTGTAGGATAAATACTGATATTTTTGCTCTCACACTTTTACTGTGTGTACTTTTTTCTTGTAGCAATTTTAAATACCTCATGGATGCAAACTGGGTTTATTTGAATTCATAGCAACAAACTGAAAAAATAAACATTTAAAAAACATTTCTCCCCAGAGATCCCTGTCATAGAGAGTGGTAGTGTAAACTTATGATGGAGCTCCACTATTTTGATGGTCATTTCTACACCTACGAGCAGGACTGTGAGCTAAATACCTCATGCTACATTACAGTGTGTTTCTTACCTGCTGTACTCCTGTGGGTAGGGAGACGAATACCATGTCTGGATTTCATACTTGCCGAATTCGATTACTGACGGGCAGCGCATCTGAGGGTCTGGCGGACCAGTCACACCAACCTTCTGTTGGGGGGAGGAAGGGAGAGATGTTTATGGTCGGGTAGAGGTTTACAACTGGTGGGGATTAGCAGGCCATGAGCCAAGCAGACAGATTATACACCAGGGGATCACCTGCCTAGTATGTCAGACTTGTTACATGAGGGGAGAGCACTAGGTTTTCGGGAGAACAAGGCTAACCTGCTAACATTACTCTTAAGTGGATCTTCCTGGTCTGCCCATCCCTGCCTGCCATTTACATCATGTACTCTATTTCACTGTCACCCAGCCTGGAACAACTCTGCTCATTAACTCACACACTTACATGCCACTGGGGTTATTCCAGTCAGCATCTAGGACGGTGTTTTAATATGACTCCCATGGCACTGGCCCTACACCCACTCTCTGGGAAGTTTATTGCTGCACTTTTGCCTTGAAACAGCGCATTAATGTGGCTAATTTATGCTCCTCTCTGGCAAACCCATCAGATCACTGTCATTAAAGATGCCCTGCTCAGTGTCTGCTCCATCAAACAGAAGATTCATTTTATGTGCCTTATTGAGACATGGCAGAGGTCTCATACATAGGTATGTTTACACTAATCAGGCCTGCCCTTCTGATTATGAAGCACGGTTTGCCATCAATCATGAGCAGAATGTGAAATTCAACAGTAAAAAATAAATAAATAAAAAAAAAATCACCTTGTAAAGCTGTTGTCCTAAATTCACTCCATTTCTTTTGCATCTAGAGGTCACGGCCCATATGTGCTACATCTATGGTAATGGATCATTTTAATATCCATATTGAATCTGGCAGCTGTTCCTAATTTCTTTCCTGCACTTCTCCCCCTTCCACACACGCACACACACACACGCACACACACACACACACACACACACACACACACACACACACACACACACACACACACACAGAGTCCTCTTGTGAGCCAGCAACTTCATCTCATACAACCAGCCAGCTGTTGACTGTTCTTTCGGACCACATTCTCAACACGACTGACATTCACGTATACAGACTCCAATCTGGCAGCCTCAGTCATAGACTCACAGCTCTCAGTCAGATTCCCATGCTGATTCTATCTCATCCTCCAATTTGGCCAGTGTTCAGGTTCTCTCTTTCCACTGTCCCTTAATAATTTGCCCTGTAATATATTGTCAGTCTGTGTACCTGTAGTGCTAGCTCCTGGATATGTCTGAACAGCTCGATGTCTTTTTCCGTCAGGTTCTCATGGCCAGGCAGTTTGTCATCTTCATCACGCCAGTCGCTGCCTTCCTGATTGTCTGGGGATTGAAACACAAAGTTACTTCAAATCCAGGGAGAGGCTCACCGAGATGTCTGCTGATAGATTTTTCAGAACGGCTCACTACAAACAGCTGTGAGGCACTAACAACAGGTCAAAGAGTTTCTGAATATAAACGCTGACAGGAGAAATTTTGTTAAAGAGTAACATTTAGGTGAGAAGTATCCCTAAATGCAATCACACCTCCCCCAACAGATCTAGTTGAATTCATGCAATTACATTATTAATTATGCACATGTTAACCGTGGATACAAAGTCTGTTACTCCAAGTCAAGGCTGAAGCCACAACTCACGAATCTCTGCATCCCATTATCAGTCCGATTTTATTCTGAAAGTTCTGACAGGAAGAGGGTGTTCGTATTTCTTTGAGACATCTTTTAGGACATTGGTCCAGTCGCTGCCATTCTTCATCTGCCATGCTTCAGTTTCCAAAAAAGGTGCATATCCTAGATGCATACTGTGTCCAGTGGGTGTTGCCCTAATTGCTTCACAGCCAATCAGGTTTTCTTAGCTTGTATGGAGCAGGACCGTTCAGACCGCATCGTTTTTGATTCTCTGAAGTGCAAATTATGCATCCAATTTGGTTTATGATGTGTTTTAAAGCATTTTTCACAACACCTCAGCCAAATGAACAGTAACAAAACTGCTGGGTAATCTTTGCTGCAGTTTGGCATCATTTGTGGTCGAGCTGCAACCTTTAATCTCAGTATGACTCCCACAAATGCCTCCTTTCCAGTAGTACCTACTTGGCTCGACTCAACTCTACTCAGTTTTGGTCATTTTCCATTACAACTGAGTATTGCCACAGCAAGGCAGCCCAAAAATCCTATGATGTCATTTGTATGCAACACAAACACAAACGGTTGCTCCGTCTAGCTTCCTCTGGATTCTGTTGTCAGCCATAGAGCAAAAAAAATATCTGCAACGTCTGTTAGTGTGTAGCCTTTTCTTTCATTGCCGGGTTTCAAAAATGACAGGTTTAATTCTTGTGAACGAGTCACTCTCGTGACTCACCCAGTGACGCCACTCACTGGCCAATCAGTGGCATGCAGTCTGCTGACGTCACATTTTAGACTTGACTCAGCTCGCTTGGAACCCCGACTGAGTAAATACCTGGTACTGGGTACTACCTCTTAATGGAAAACCCTAAAAACCGAGTACAGTTGAGCCAAGTAGGTACTAGTGTAAAAGAGGCAAAAGTGGACAGCAAAGCCGGGTTAAAGTGAAAAACATTTGTTTTTCTAGAGTTGACAACAATCCCACTCCTTACTTTAAGAGCAATCAAAAACTTTGATTAAAAAGCCAGCAGAAGTCGATATCACACCACCTGTTCAACAAGTTTAAACAGGCAAAAAAAAGCAATATTTTCAACTCTGCGGAAGGAATGTTTTACGCAAAAACAGCACGCTAGTCAAGCTAATATAAAATACTATCAACCAAATTAAAGCTGCCAGGTTAGTTTCCACATATTTATTAACTGAGCTGATAGCTAAGACAGGAGTCGCTGCCCCCCTCTTTCGAGTTAGCTGCAGGCACTAAACCCACATCAGCAACAGAGAGACGGATGGAAGAGATTTGTGGTACTGACTGATGAGGGTCATCTTCATTATTGCTTTAATTAAAAAAAAAAAAAATTTTTAAAAACCACATGGAAACGGCGGGAGCCTAAAGAAAACGCTCCGGCTCTGTCACATTTATTCGTTACTTACAACTTTGTATTTTTACTCTTAGACATTTCAACAGAAATAGGACTGCAGGTGAGCACTTCAAATTACAGAGCAATTTCTTTCAATGCATAAGCAATCATTTTCTCTGGCTGGAAATAAGTAAATAAAAAAATAAAAATAAGCAATTCCACACAATTTTTTTTTTTTACCCTTGCCCTACAATTTCATAATAAGCAACATCAGGGCTGAATCATCTATAAAAGAGGGACAAAGAACACAAAAGTAACGTGAATGCATCATAATCACAGCTGGTGCATATAGGGAGTCTGTAAGCAAAGCACCTGCAAAGGACGCAGGAACGTACAGCCTGTTTTTTAAAGTTATGACGCCAGTGCGAACTAATGCGAATTTATGTAACTGTTTCAGATGCTCACATTCAAAGTCTGCTTCTTTTTATCATTTTTGTTTAATTTCTGTGCCGTTCCTGTTTTTATGGCAAACAGGTCAACTCTGAACTGTCAATATGATGGTATGAGCAGAAAAACAAGCTGATCCTTACCACCTCTGTCGTCGCCTTCGCCTTTGCGACTGGCTTTCTTTCGGATGCGGCACTGCTGTGAGTAGTCCACCACTTCCTGCCGGGCCTTGCGGCCCTCTGGAGATGGCGTGAAGAACTTTGTGAGGGCATCGATGAGGCCCTTGGTCTTGTTGTTGAAGCGCAAGCTGCTGTGTGACAGGTCGCCGTCCTCCCGCATGGAAAAAAGCAGCCTGTCGTCACCGGGGTACCCTTCACAGGAGGAGCTGGAGGATGAGTTGGCTGAGGCCGAGCGCTTCCGCCGACCCCGCCCTCCCAGCTTCTTAAAGGGCCGCCCCGGCCTGCAGAAGACAAAGTAACAGACGGTCAGAGTTGCAATCAGTCTCAAACTGTATTAATGCTGCAGTACGAAAAACCACCTAAACATGCATTTATCGGCAACAGTGTACCAAGCACCACTCACTGTGTTCACGTTCTCCAACATGCTTGGAATGACCTAACTGCTTGTGGACAATAGTGTATTCAGGAGAACTCGGCCTGTTTGAAAATACTGATTTGAAGTGTTTTGTTTCTAACAACTGATTAATAAAGCTTTTAACAAAAAGCTCACTTTTTTTAAGTGCTTCAAATTTCTGCAGGGTATGGAAGACCAAAACTGCCAACATTAAAAACAAATAAGAAATAAAGAAAATAACTGACAGGCTGGCAACCTGCCTAGGGAGTACCCTGCCTCTTAAATACTACTTTTAACTAATTGCTAACCTATGTTCTGTTTTTTGGTATATTTCAATGATGTGTGATGTAAGGTGACCCTGACTGTCATGAAAAGCACCATTATAGAATGTATTAGAATGCCATCCATCCATTTGCTTCCACTTATTCTTTCCCAGCTGTCATAGGGCAAAAGGCAGGGTACATCCTAGACAGGCTTCCAGCCTGTCGCAGGGCTAACACAGAGAGACACACAACCATTCACACTCACATGCACACCTATGGGCTCAAAACAGAAATATAACTTTGTGTGTGTGTATATATTATTGTACTGGTCATTATGATAGTATAATGGGTTAAACTGTCATAAGCCACTTAGTGAACCTATGCTTCTTTACTGATTTTGACAGTTTTGGTCCTCCACACTCGAAAATATCTTGCATCTGTAATGAAGCAGACACAAGGTGTTCCTCCATCAGGCCGCCACTGGCTTAGACAGCATTAGTTGAAGGCATTTGTGTACCTGTTCTTGGGCCGTCCCAGCGGTGCATTGTAGCGCCGTTTGATTTGTGCGGCTTTTTCGTGTAAAAGCTTCTTTCCCTTTTTCCTTGGCTGGCAGATTTGACAAATCCACATGCCTGGGAGAGAAAGAGAAAAGTGTATGCATTCACACACTTAGACAAGACAGGCTTCAGTACACATACAAAAACTCTCTGGGAAGTTTGTAATACATTAGTGCTTAACAGTGATACATTAGAGTGAGAAGCATCAACGCAGGAGATGGTTTATTCATTAACTGCCATCACAATGGTGATGCAGAATAGCAATGTAGGAGCACTGTGTGGTCGATTGGATACAAAAACAAGTACAAGTTGAATTCAGTGTTGGGCTCTAAACAGATAATGGAGAGGATGGTTATGGGTTAAGGAATCAGTCCTGTTTAATTACCTTTCGGCATCCGTGTAAGAGGAGGATCACAGCACTCCATGTGGAAGCCCCGGTCACAGGAGTCGCAGAACAACATGTTGTCCTGTAGACACGCGCGCATAATAATGACAATTATCATCTTTAGATGGGTCGCAGTGACACAGTGTAAATTATAAACAAATGAAAGCTAGAACAACATATTTTCCATCAAGTAAATTCAGGTGACACGACTGATCAAAGCTCCCGAGCTCATTTTGATTACATATTTTGATGAGATTTTTACATATTCTGCCATTCCCTCTGTCCTCAAAGATTTAATCTCATCATTGTGCAGCACGTTTTGAATTTTCAGTCCCCACAAACATTTGAATAACAATGACACCTCACCTGACAAGTCAGAGAAAAGAGTGAAATGATGCCGATGTTGACTAAAATAGCTCAATCCCAGGATAAGGATGCTGATGTCTATCAGCATCTCTATCTGGCACTTAAGCTGATGCTAGAGCGTTCATAGATACTGTCAGGGTGCCAGGACGCCATATTCCTTCATCCACTCACCGCATTCTTTCCTTGATCCTGACAGCTGCTGCAAGTCTTGCATTCGATGCACTGCCACCACAGAGCCTTGACTCGCGCTGTGAGCTCTGGGGAGAATTTGAGACAGGACGGGTGGCCTGCAGGTAGACAGACAGGCATAGACAAATAAGCACGTCAACATCACACATACTTTTATTTATTTATTTTTTTAATGTTGCTCCTGAATGACAGCCATGACCCACTTGCATCATTGAAGAAAGACAGAAAAAAAATAAGCTCCTTTTGGAACTGAAAGCCCTCTCTGAATCAAACCTGGCTGCAAAGAGAGTTTTAAAACATAAATGACAATCTGTCACAGCCGTGCTTTTGCTATGTTTGAAGAGCAGCGAACAAGACGGCCTTGTCTGGGACGAAACCCCTCTGAGGGAAGAAGAGGAACACTCTTCTGCTTTCAATAAGAGATGTCAGGCCTTAGCAAGAATACTACAACGTGCACACCAATAAAACAAGATTTCATAGGAAAACAAACATATCGCAAATTTTCTGAAAATACAGAAAAGAACCAGTAATATTATCTTGGTTTAGTTTAAGAATGACACTCAGGATCTGACAAAAGGACAGATAAAGAAACAAAGCAGTGTATGCTCAAACACTAAATTAAGTTGAAGTATAATCAGCTGGAAGCAACTGCAGGGTTGGGCAATAAATCAAATTTCAATTTCACTTACAATTTGGGCTCCCAACAATTGTGGAAATTAAATAATCTGGATACAAAAATAACTTTTGCATGAATTTCACTATAAATAAATCATGCGCACCCCTTTCTTTTACAGCGCTGTATACTCCCAGGTGTGTTTTTGCCTCTGCCTAACAGCTCAAACTCACTCCTAATTTAGTACAGTTCAGCCAAGATAATCAAAAGAGAGCCTCCGTCTCCAGATCGCTTGGGGCCTGCCAAGTGTTTGACTGCTGGTTTTGCCGACCCCACAGCTACCGTGCGGGTCAGCTGAAGCGTGCAGGGTCCCCTGCCCCTGCAAGATGGTCAACACCTGCTAGTCTGGGTCTAACTCCATGTGTGTATACATCTTTTCCCCCTTTTGAATGATCATTAAAGTTCAAGGAAATCCCTTATAAAAAATAAAATAAAATAAATACATGTTGCTAAGTCCAACTGTATATCTGTCAAGTTAATGAATAACAGTGTTAACTGACCAGATTAGTATACTAACCGCAATAATTATGATTATTTTGGACCTAATGAACTGTCAGCTAAGGACGAAAGCAGTGAACTGGAAGCTGACTGTTAATGTCTGACAGCAGCTGCATTTGTACATAAATGCACTTGAAGAATCAATTAAGCAGCAGCATAAAAGATAAAGGCACCAGAGACAGCTGATGTGTGTGCATGTGTGGATCTGTGGACTGTGAAGTGTGCATCTTCCTAAGATTCCACACTTCATCTTTTTAATAGCCCCAGTTTTTTTTTGTGTGTGTGTAAAGTGTTACCACCAGTTACATCTGTGTTGTGCTGACAGCTGATTGGCTCCTGTTCTGCCGTGTTTGTTTTCTCTAGAAAAACCTGAACAGTGCGGAGTCTTATAGGCGCCACTCACCGCTGTTGCCACAGTCGGCGCAGGAGATGAGCTCCTCTGGCTTCTTATCGCGATTCTGCTCCTTGGTCCCCAAACAGAAGCTGCAGATGGGGATGGGCTCTGCCACCGGCTGGCAGAGGGACAGAGCAGAAGGGAAAGGGGGACACGGGAGACAAGAAAGAAAGTCGAGACCGTCAGTCAACTTAACAGCTTCATTGTACAAATGAAAACAAACAAAGTGGCCTTGTGTGTCCTGCCACAGTGGATGACTGTTGCCGTGTGCATTAAGAAGCTAACAGCGTACTGAATGAACATCACAACGATGCCACCGAGCACATGTGGATTTGTGAACAAAGAGTTCTAAGATGATGAAGAACATGAGAGCGACTATGATTAGCGGGTTTGTATAATTTATGTGGCGTGTCATGTTAGAGACTGCCATCGTGTGTCAGTGTCTCTGCTGACTCCTCTGCTGTTTGATCAAAAGCTGGAACTCAGCTCCTTTGCTTGTACTGGCTGAGATGTGTAGTTCCACTGCAGCGTGTCCCATTTTGACACGGTTTTCTCCCTGAAACATACTATTAGCTATTCAGTTCTGCGACTGCATAAATCTTTTAGTGTGTCCCCCCTGAACACACAACCCATGGCAGCAGGTGTGTGCTCAGACCCAAAACAAGCCCGATATTTCATATGCGCGCACACACAAACCTAAGCCAGGTTTGTGTCCATGAAAACAAAAGGCAGGATAACGTTTTGTTAGACATCAAATAAGACTTGTGTGTCCAATAAAGCTGAAAAATCACATCCCTTAAGCACTGCAGGTGCACTTCACAGACACAAGCACAACGGGGGGGGGTGCATGGGGCGGCTCTCCTTCAAAGTTTCTAGATCCTGGAAGCCCTGAGGGGAAGTGACAGTTTACTCGTACACCACCGGTAATTTTCAACAACGCATTCTTTTATCTACTAAGCAGCTTCAAACAGAATGGCTAAGTCTAATGTTAAAATGTGACCAAAATTATTTATACTTTGGTTTACTTGTTTGCAGCACACATAAATGTCCTGTATACAAACAAACAAAAATAAAATGCCAGGATGCTATGATTTTAAAATTGTTACAATGTTGCATACAGATGTGACATGCCTTTAAAAACCTAACCTTTACAAACTGATGTGAGCCTTCAGTATAAAATGCTGAATAATGAACAGCTTAGGCCATATAATTGCTAGCTGTAAAGGTGTGGCGAGCGATTTTGAGTTAAAATAACTTCCACATGTGGAAGGTTCAGCCAAAGACAGTTCAGAAACAAAACAAAACAAAAAAATTAACTTGGACAAGAAATGTTATAAACAAACCAAACGCACTGAAAAAAGTACCAAGCAAGGAGAGTACTAGAGGCATTTCCAAGGCGCTGAATCAAAGCCCAAATACAGTGTGTTCATCTGAAAAAAATGTGGCTGTGGCACAGCCACTGACTGTGAGAAAAGCGCTTGTGATGAACACTCTGGAGGAGCTACAGGGCTCCGCGGCTGAGATGGGAAACACTGTCCTAACAACATCTGTTGCCTGACTGCTTCCATCTTCTCAGCTTTATGGCAGAAAAGTTAAGGAAAACCCACTGGTGAAAACACTTTGGTATGACATCTGGACTGGTGCATGCCAGCAGGCACAGAGGAAGACGATTCTTCTGCAATCTGACGACAAAGTGGAGTTTTTTTTTTAAAATCACTCTGACCTCTTTTGTCTGAGCTCTGCACTGCATATCAGTGCAAACATACAATGCAGCAGAGATGCTTCTCTGTCACTGAACATAGGGGGCAACATGACCCGAGTCCGGGACTTTTTATAATGTGTGACTTTAAATCACTGGGTTCTCAAAATGAGGCCTGTGCAATACACAACAGGGAAAGGATGCTCAGCTGCACCTTTCGTTCATCAGTGGCTGATGTCATACTGTAATACAGCAGAGCTGAAAACATTTCTCTTCAATTAAAAACTATTTTGTTCTACCCATAATAGCAGCCCAAACCAGCTGTTCCCTTATCCACAAGGGCCAGCAGATTTTTTTACTCCATATACCCTTCCTGACACAACCCCAGAGGGATACATCTCCCCTCCTGGTTTTGAACCAGGGACCTGTTGCACTCAAGGCAAATGTTTAAGCCATTACACTACAGCCACCATAGAACAAAGCATACTGGGATTTATAAATCAAGCTTGCACAAGTATGTAAAATTATACATAAAAATAAATAAAATGCATAAATATAACAGACCAATATAAAACACCATCTTCTAATCAAACACATTATAAAGACAAATGCTGCGGTTGATGTTTTTTTATTGCTCTATTGCACTTTTTATTGATACCAACACAGCCACGTACGCATTTATACTGGCGCTTGAAGCACCCTGCTCTTCTTAAATGACAAGTGTCATTGCACAGGGGGAAGAAAAAAAACACAGCACAACAGCAGCAAGCATCAACTTCTTATAACCACTACAGACAGTATAAAGGATGGACCCAGCTTCCTGGTCTGAAAAGTGAAGCCAACCCTGAAGTATCTTAAACCTGCATTTAATGGCAAACCGGGGGCGATACCTGTGATTGCAAAGACACAAACAGAAGTCTACAGGAAAACTGCCCTTGAACCGGACCTCTGTAAACACTTTCCTGATGAGTTTAAGGGCTCAGTCACTCATTTTGAGTCATAATGAGCAACACATCAAGTCCATTTTATAAATTTAGAAAGCAGGATTATCCAGCGCCTGCTTATTGGCATTTGCCTTCAGTGAGATCAACAGCTCGCGCCTCACACCAAGTTTCATCATGGTATCTTTTAGCCTGCATGCGGAAACCTAGGGTGTGCAATGCGTGCATTTCTCTTCCTGTGCCACCCTCAATCATATGCCAAGTCCCTAAAGCAGCACTCTGTCATTATAACTTTGAAAACTATATCTTTAATCAAATGGGGCTCCTTAGCTTACTAAACGTAACGTACTAAATTATTTTAGTAATCGAGTATTCTATGGATTATTCCATCGATTACTCGAGTAATCGGATAAGCAATACTTTTTTTGTATGAACAGTTCATCTGCATATTTTAACTTCTGTACTGCAGTTTTTCCCTGTGTGAAATAATCAGGGTGGATGGAGGAGCTACAAAGTTCTCCGCCTCTGCCTCTTCACACTTGTGCAGACAGACTGCACGTCGAACAGCTGACTGCTGTTGTTGTATTATCAGTGTTTATGTTGAAAAACTGGGGGCTGCAAGAGCGCAATGTTGTAATGCTTTGTATTCACAAGCATTTTCCTAAACACGTTTCTACTGCAGGTCTATATTTAGTCACTGATCAGGGATTAAAGTATAAAAAATATTTTGACGGTACCGGACGATCGCTAGTGCTAATGGCGGCACTCGCTAGTAAACTGCGATTAAACTGGAAGCTGAAGTAGAGAAAAAATTAACAGCTGAAATTCTCGGCACAGCGAGCACAACACAGGGACATGGCAGAGAGCGGTGCAGGCGTGGGAAAACATGTCAGCAATGATCCAGTTAGTGTTAAAGGGAACCTGTCGGGGAGTTTTTTTTAGAAGCTAAGGTTTTTCAAACGCCTGATACACACTCCAGATCAGTAGGTGGCGGTAATGCAGCTCTAAGCTGGTTTGTCTACCGCCATTAAACCCATAAGAAGAAAAAGACAACTACGGAGAACTGTAATGGTGCTGATGTGGGTGAAACGCTCCGTTTACACGGAGAAACCTGAGCGCTGCATGGTTTAAACAAATTTGTGTCGAGGATTTTTTATAATCGAATTATTCGAGTTAATCGATCAATCGTTGCAGCCCTAAAACGTACTATGAATATAGAGTAACAGCATAACATAACTGAAAAAAGTTTAGCGTGTTTCAACTTTTATGGCACTCATAGTAGCATCAAAGCTATCTTCCTTTCATCCGTCCTCTGCTCCAGTGTGTGTGTGTGTGTGAGATTTCACCAACACACATGCCTTAACAGAGAACAAGGGGAAGAAACTCAACATCTCCACACGGTGCCACTATGTTAGGTTCTGATTTAAAACCAAACCGAGACAGAAAGGGAAAAACAAGATGACTGAAAAGTTGGTGTTCACTCTTAACATCACCTATGCCCAAGGACACCGTTTATCCACGCCACTCTAACAAAAAGATGCTCTCCTTTATTAAAAAGCTGTAACGAAAACATCAACACGGCAGCGAGTGAAGCTGATACTAAGGTTTTTACAGCACAACAGTGTAACTGCATGTAGCTGCACCGAGCTAGGTAGGCCGCCTGCTCTGGCAGGGAGGAGACGAGGACAAGAGCTTGATTTATTGGGTTCATTTCCTTCTGACTCAGGCTGCTTCAACGCCTTACCCACCCCTAAACAGCACAGGGACAGAGAGAAAAGGGATACAATAAAGTTAAGGGAAGTGAGAGGTAATGGGAGAGAAGAATGAGTGGTGAAGAGAGAGGCAGATAAGCAGACATGCAGGGTGAACAGAGGAGGATAGAGACTTAGTAGTGGATAAATGTATAAGCACTGGCTCTCTATTTGGGAAAAGGTTTTACAATTTTAGAAGTCAAAGTAATATAACATGGTGATCCTATGCTAGTTTCTACTATAACGCTGAAAAACAAGTGATTACCACTCGCCATCTGAACGCATTATGAAAATAACTACGATCTACAAAACAAGCCAACAATTTCACTGAAGAGAAATGGAAGTCAGCAACAACAAGAAGACGAAAAAAGGAGGAGGAGGAGGAGCGGAGTGTGAAGAGAGAGAAGAAAAAAAAAAGACAGAGCGAGGACAAAAATAACAATCCAGAGGGCAGGAGAGGGAAAGGAAAAGGAAAGCGTAAAGAAGAGAGAGAAATCCGCAGCAGCAGTCCTCGGAGCAGCCTGCGTGCTACAAACACCTCAATCATTCCTGACGCTTAACCCCTTCCGTGCTGGAGGAGGTCAACCGCTCCCGCCCAGCCTGTGAGCGCTTGAGTAAACACGAGCTGAGAGCGCGCGCTGCCTTTCACGCAGACACCTTGATTAGAGACGCTACAGCGAGGCTTCAGTCACTAGCTGCCACTGTACATTAAAACCAAAACATAATGCCCCTGCCCGTGAATCTCAAACTCTCCCCGAGTGCTGTTTCCGTCCCTGTTTCAACCTCTCTCTCTTTTGTTTTGTTTGGGGGTTTTTTTGGTACCTTAGTCAGTGCTGGTTGCCAGAACCATTGTTACGCCACGGCAGTATTCTAGAAATTTCTCAGATTTCAAACCGACTAAGTGTGATGGCCGATATTTAACCTGAGGCGTGCATGTTTGTGCAGATCTACTTTAAGCTGGTGTATACACATTTTTGCAGGTGCTCCGTCTCTGTATCACCCCCCCCTCCACCCGATGTTTTGAAGCCAAAAAACACACACCTCATGGTAACGTGTTAGCAGCCACCCGCTTTCATAGGGTGGCCTTAAAAATGCCGCCTTAAACCCATACAAACCGGTCCTACCAGTAACAGGTTTCCCTTAAATCAAACAAAACAAACAAACAAAAAAAAGACACCCACAAACAAACCAACAGATGAACACAGCCAAGTTTCATCCAGCTGACACACCCATCAAGGTTTATGGATCTCTTAATCACAATACAGTCAACTATACTCCTGTGTGATAATGATAGCTAGAATCCCTTTAAAACTGCTGAAAAGAATGCCATGTTCAGAGATAATAGGTTACTCAAAAAAGAAAAAAAAAGAAACTGGTGGTGGCCCGGTTTCCCCTTTATATGTCGAGTTCTCTCAAAGACAGAGGACAGGAGAGTGAGACAGGAAGGGGAGCACAATGGAGGGAAGGACGAAAGGAGAAATATGGGTGGGGGGTGGGGGAATAAAAGGCAATGGGAGAAAAGAGAAAAGCGTTGCTGTTGTCCTTGTCTCAAGTCAAGGATCTCATTAACATGGGAGCCCCATCTCAGATGCCCCCCCACCACACTTCCCTTATGTCTGCCCCCACCTCCAACACAAACTCATTGATCACTGTTACAGGGCATGCCGTGCAGCCAGACAACACACAAACACACTTGTTCCAAAAGTCAGTAGATGGTCTGAACACTAGTAGTCATGAGACACACCTTGACGTGCTGTCAGTTCGCTTACATGCATGGATGCTCTTGTAACAATAGCTGGCGTGTAAAAGTAAATAAAACATCTGAAATCCCTGTAGCTCCACTAGCTAGGTAATGACTTGAAAATAACCGGGCTGCATTTTCGAGTGCCAGCCTGAGGAAGAAGACGACCCTGCGTTGTGCCAGCGCGCCCTCCCTCCAACCGAGCCATCGGCCTCCATTTAAAAAAAATCGAGGTTAGCCAGGGAGCACGGAGCTAAATCACAGCATCAAACGAAGCAGGCTGGCCGTGCTCCAGCCGTCACTTCCACAGCTGCTCAACACATTGGCTCCATTTGTGGGGATGGTGAGGTTAGCCGTACGCAAGGTTTCACACAGCGAAGTTTCCCGTGCCAAATGCCATTCACATCACTCACTGGTGAGCTCGAGGTTACTGCTCTCCCTGGGCACTGCCACTACTGCTAATGCAGCTTCTATAGACTCAGGGCCAGTCGCCTCTGTTCCTAGTGGTTAATATGTGGCTCATAGGGTCAGACTTCCATTGAGTCTCGGCTGGTGCTAAGACTTAACGCCGATAAAACATTTACATGTATGAACACTAACTATTCCTTATGACCAGCCAGATGCAATTTGATGTGTTACAAAACAACTTGTATTTTAGGATGACTTTCAGACATAAGCACAACATGTGTCCAGCTTAGACATTGAGAAGCTTTTATGGCACATCGAGTAAAACAACAAATTGCAGTACCATCAATGAGTAAACTCACCTTCACTGCACCTGTCTCTCCACTCTGTATGTGTGTGTAAACAGAGAGCAGAGGAGAGAAAACTCACATTGCTGCATGGCACAATTATATTGAGTGAATATTCACATTCACACTGACCAAAATACCCTGCATATGTCGTCTCTCATTTTGGGATGGATCAATACCGTTGCTCCCAACATGCATATTTATTTCAAAAATGCAGAGGTGCAAGCATGTACAGCTTATATGCTGCAGGAAATGCTAACATGAAACTATGGCAAGGCAAAAATGTTAAATGTGATAACAGGGTGCACCACTATAGCTCAGCTGGTTGAGTAGGCAACCCACGTCCTGGGTTCAAGCCCACTTCCCCTACTTTCCAGATTACTCTACACTGGCAAAAACTTAAGATTTAAATAATTTATATCAGATAAATATCAGCATTTCCCCTAAATGTAATCTGCCCCCTGAGGAACCAAAGGTGAAGAAAATCATAACAATTAACCTTAGTGATGTGCACTTATTTCATTTCAATGCACAGTCTCTACTGTACTTAGTCCGCTAACATTGAGAAGATAATGTCAGACTAGTGTAAATGCAATAAAACCTTTCCCAACAGGTGGTCAACATGAGCTAAAATACTTGTGAAGTTGGTGGCCAATACTGATGTTTAAAATAATAGTTCAGACATGTATTTTTTTCAGTTGTTTTGTTTTGTTTTTTTGTTATTTCCCCCTCATGCAATGGATACAAAAAATATTCACTGTATAATATATTTGTTTTAAAAGTCTTTCAAGTCTTCATCTTTGAACATTTAGTTGGTGCAAAATTGATGACCTGGCGTCACATAAATATCAGCCGCTGCCATCTTATTTGCAGAAAGTTTGCCAGAAGTAGCAAAACAGCACTTTTCAACTAATACACAGGACCATACCTAACCTACAGTATTATGATGACTTAGGATTACAGCTGATTATTTTCACTATTAACCGAATGGCAGGTTTTTCCCCCAATTAACAGGTTGTTTGATCCAAATAAGTCAGAAAATAGTGTCAAATACCAATCACAGTTGTCCCATGGTGGGTCTTTCATTAAACCAAATTTACAGAACAGTAAATAGAATAGAGAAAAACAACATTATCACAATACTAAAGTAGTGAGCAATTAATTTTCTACCCTTTAAAAGCCTCTTTTGTGTTTTGAGTGAAATGTCCCTTTAAATCAGCAAATCCTAAAAACAGTTTTTCCATTTCTCTGCTGGTGGGTACCGCCAAGTATCAAACAAGAAGCGGGCTTGTGGTTGCAGTGAAGCATGAGGTTAAAGCTGTACAGAATGAGCCTTTTTTTTAAACTTCAGACACGAATGACGGGTCAACTAAGGCCGGAGTTCTGTCAAAACGGAAACAATTGGTTCTTGTCAAAGTATAGGAAAGCAGGGGGAAATTATTTCACTTGTTGAAAAATGCATCAGAAGGCAAGATGACACCAGACCAGGGGGGAAACCACTTCATTGCACCCAACTTAGTCATTTTTCCCAGCATTTCTGTGGTGCAGCGCCAACGCTGAGAATGCTTCCATCCATCCACGGGAAAAGAAAAAAAAATATATACAAAGTTTTCTCATGTAACTGCAAGAAATTAAGCATCACAACAAAGGACGTGAAGGGAAAGAGGAATGACAAAATTAGTACATTGCTCAAAAGGCATGTCAGCCAGATCCGGGCACATTTTACAGAGCTGTGCACCAATTCTGATGTTTAAATAACAAAAACCAATTTTTTTTTCTGTTTCGTTTGCATAATACAGAAGTCACTGGCATCTGTAAATTCCATTGTATTTGCCAATATGATGCTATCAGTCAACACTATGTTAGTTCATCTCTAATAATAAACACCTGATGTTATGACTACACTCCAACATGCAAAGGGACCATTTGCTACAGATGTTAACATCAGCCAAATCTGTTAAGGGGGTCAGTGGGACATTTTGGAGGGAAATCACCACAACACAGTGTGCAAGTGTAGAACACGTGGCTCTGTGAGTGTGTGTTGCTGTTCACCAGTCACTTTTTTCACACGTCCTCGCTGTGACACTGCACCACGACATCGAGAACTCTGGTTCACCCCACTCCAGCTGTTGAGCGGAGGGCAAATGCAGGGCAAGAAGATTGCTCTTGCCTATTATGACTGGAAGAACATCACACACAGCCAAACACAACTATACCCACACATATATATATACACACACAAAGGCCCAGCATCAAGCCCATCCCACCTAATGGCCATAGCCTCATACTGCTAACGGGCGCTCAGGGAGGCAATGAGGTTTGCCATCTATATATCCATGACCCCTGGCTGACTTTACTCCCCATTTACCTCCCCCTGCATGACCTGGCAATGGCACCCTATTAGGGTGAGAGAGAGGGAGATGGAGAGACAGAAATAGGGTCTGGGATCCCATTTGAATAGAGCGCCCTGACACAAACATCAGCGAGTTAAGTACACAAATCTCCCCACAAATGGGGTCAATGCTAGTGCTTAGCCATTTGTTTTGATTTTCCTCCCCCTTCCTCTGCCTTTACTCACACTCTCTCCCCTCTTTTCCTTGGAAAATCATAACTGTTAGCAATCATGCAGGCAATATGGCAATGATGCACGGGTAGAAAAGTAGCGAGCGGCGCAATCGTGCAACATAGCTGTCTCTCAGTCTTCCGCGTACACTTTTATCTCTTTGACGCATGTGCCACTCACACAGGCACAGACTAACAAATACATCAAGATCACAGCAACAGCAGCGCACACAAAAAAACAAAACATGAATGAGTAGCAGAGTGGTTGCTTCTCCTGGAGATATTCATCAAGGCACAGCACAAGAAGCAGCAGCATAAAAAAAAATCCAAAGGAAAAAAAAACAGTATACAAGACTGTGTGAATGCCAGACACAAATGTCAATTTCCTCACTTCTGCAGCAGATTCTCCATGCACCAGTTAGCCCAAAGCTTCAAAAAGAATCTGCAGTAATCTCCCTAGCATTCCCAAACACCGAATTCATATTCTCAGGCTGATTATGAAATTTCAATGATGCAACAGGGTGGCATTTTCAGTGAAATCATTTGGGCTATAATTCACTCTTCTGCCAATATTTACTGTGAACCTATAAATCTGATTAAAAGGTCCATGGTAGATTGTACAGTAAGAAAATGCACAAACTCATCTATGTAGAACCAACACAGACAAACTGAAGCATGCATTATTCTGTTTGTATTTTCCCTTTGAGGCAGCAGAGCAGGCTGATCACTAGCTGAGTCAGAGAGGAAGAGGAGGCTGATTTCTGTTTGTCTTAAGAGGTGGATCATCTGCAGCCAAGCAGGTCATTGTGTTAGGCATGAGCCCATGTGATTGCAGCCAGCTCTCTAGGCTAATCCTATTCTGTGTGCACATGTACGAGTATGGGCATCCTTAACCAGGAGCCCCTGTGGCTGCACAGACATGTACACACACACAGAGGCTAGATAAAGCCAGAAGCCAGTCAAAACAGTCATTATGATCAGTCTAGTGGTCTCTAAATTGGACAACTGTTGAATTAAAATAAAAACTTGAATGCCTGACCCCTACAGTGAGTTGGGGTGGCTCCTGTTATGCTGTGGAGGGAATCCTATGGACTTTGTTTCGGTCCATTTAGAAGGAAGTGTCACTGTAATTTAAACCAAAGTTGATCTGAGTGATCACCTCCATCCTGTGATGAAGCCTTTCCATCCTGCTGGGAGTGTTTTCATTTCCAGGATGGCAACGCTCTCAGTCTGTGTCCTCCTTTCTTTACATGCAATAGAATGGGTACGAGTGTGTGTGTGTGTATACAAATCTCTGGCCCTTAAAACTAGAGGTTAGCAGCTGGCTGCTCTCCCTGATCAGGTTACAAAAGTGGGTGTGTTCCCTCTCTCCTCTGTCGCCTGCATGTCTGCCTCTCCCTCCCTCCAACTCATTCTGTCTCCCTCACTTTCTTCTCCTGCTATGTCTCTCCCTTTCTGGTTACAGGAGCCTGAAAGTTTGCGTCATCCAGGCCTCTCCCTCTGGCACCACTACAGACCACCTCTCTTGCCCTCTTATTCTCTCACTTGTCTATGTTCCTTCCCTTCCCTCACTTCCTTTCTTTCTTCATCCCATCTCCCAACAGCCCCCTGACAGGCAGCAGCCTTACAGCTGGTCCACACTCACTGCAGGAAGCTGGAAGCCATGTGAGTCCCCCTACTCCTCATCCTATGTTGCTAGCCCACCAGCCACTCACCTAGCATCACGCCCACCTGGACCACAGGACACAAACACCTGGAATTCTTTTTTTTTTCCCCCTCTCACTCATCCACCCGGTAAAGCAATGGCATACTAGGCAACTTGCTACGGCTTTGGCATTCTAAGATGCATCTGACCTGATACCTCTACTCTCCTCCTCTGGTAATAACACAAAAACATCCTCCAGTTTGACGAAGGATGCTGGAACATGCTTGCTCTTACAACTGTTGCACTGCCATGCCCGGATACGTTTAAAATATTTCTGTGTTACTGTAATCGTCATGTGCCATTTGGAAACTCAAAAAGTTGGCATTCACAAAGTCAAAACTTACTATACTGTAGCAAATTAGTGTTGTGGGGGATTGGCAATTTGAACATGCAGAGAAAATGCAGCAATGGTGTCTTAGGTGTTGCCTATTGACAGATCAGCAACAAGAATGTGTTGCTTTCACTTTTACAGATCATGCTCACTTTCTGTTGCTCCAAAAAGTTAACTGAGGAACACATCAGACTTTTTGATTTCTTGTCACAACAGTCTCAAATACAATTGTTGCACCACGATATCTGTGATTTTATCAGAACCTTCAGATGCCAGCAGGCACCCATTTATCTTTTGACATCAGTTTGATCTTAATCTCAAATACAGGTCTGTAACCACCAACACTCTCAGCTACAGGCCATATAACAAAGAATCTAAATCAGTCAAATACTACACAACACATCCATGTGACAAGCCAACATAAATATACAAAGCATAACAACGTAATGTGACCATGTGTTTTATCAGTATGTCTAAGTTTGAGTGTGTGTGCATGCATGCAGTTTTCACATGTTTTCAGAGACTTTACCTTGTCTTTCTCATGTGGCAGCAACCGGACAGGGGGCAGTGATTCCAGAGACACCGTCCCAGTCCCGTCATCTTGGGAGCTGCTGCGGCTGATGAACTGGAACAGTGGGCCCTGTTTGGCCACGCGTCCGTGGGCCACGGCCCTCTTGAGGGCTACCCTCAGTTGCTGGTGGAAGAGGCCCGGCCCCATGGAGCCGCTACCCGACAAGTACGCTGCAACATCAGCCTGGCACTTGAGGAAGCGTTCTATGTTCTTTAAGCTGGAACCGCCCGGCTCATGGAGCCCCTCCAGTGCCCGCTTAATGAGTTTGTTCCAGTCAAGACCCGGTTTCTTCCCCGAATGCAGGTGAGAGCTACTGCCTCCGCTGCTGCTGCTGCTGCTGCTGCTGCTGCCGCCACCACCACCACCACCTGCTCCTCCTCCTCCACCAGAACTGCTGCCTCCGCCTCCCCCGCCACCAGAGCTGCCAACACCTTTGGGCTTGGGCAGAGCCAAGCGCCCAGGGTTGTCTGGGTCCTTGTAGGAGTTGAGACCTTTGTTGGTAACCTTAAGTATGGTACCATCCTTGACACTAAGCTCTAACTGCTCCAGAACCGTTTTGCGGTCCAGACCATGGGACATAGAGACTGCATTGCAAATGCGCTCCTCTGATGGTCGCTGCTTCTGCTTCTTTACCTTCTTGATGGCCTCTAGGATCCATTGGGTGTACAATGGGTTTGCCAGTTTCACCATGGCTGCCGTCTGGGTGGGTGCAGCAGCCCTGGGGCCTTACCGCGAGGACCACACACAAAAAATAAAGACTGTAAGCCAAGGAAACACCTGGCCTGCGCCGTAGCGCCGCCGCCTCCTCCTCTTCTTTGCCCTCTACCTGCTTACTATCCCTTGTCCTGTGGTCGCACAGAGAGTCCCTCAGAAGCTGAGTATAAGCAGCACGAAAAGGAGCAGCTGATCATAGCACAATGCCCCCGAGTCAACCCTCCACCTGGTAAAAATCTGGTCCACCCACCACCCACTCCCAGCCAGGTGAAGATCCCTGGCAAGAGGCAGGGAGAGTGGTGGAAGTTTCAGAGCTATTACCAGTTTAAACTCCAACAGTACACAAGGTAGGATAGAGCAGGGGCTTTTCACAAAATGTAGGCGTTTCCAATAGACTGTCAGAAAACTAAAGAAAAATCAAAACAAAAATAAAATCGATGACTGCCAATAACACCAATTTCCTGTGATCAGACTCTCTGGGACGTGAAAGTAGTGCTTCGGTGACAAACGTGAGAACAGCTGCACAAAGGTTTCTGAGGATTATATCATTCCAGAGGATTGTGACTTTCTCTCTCCATCCAGGTCTCCTTGTCTTTGCTTGTTCACTTTTGCTCTCTTTCGCTCTTCCAGCAGCCTGAGTGTCTCAGCTCTGGGACGGAACAGATATTTCACCACAGGGAGCAGCCAGGACCGATCACCTTCATGCCTATTGCACTTCAGTAGCTGATAAAAACTGTAGGGGAAGAAAAAAAAACACACACACAAATAAAGAGGTTATAGCATGGTACTGCAAAGATGAGAAACCTAATTTTATATTTTTAAAAGAAAAATTAACCAAGAATGAGATACAGATGACCCAAGAAGGTTAACCTCTTTAAAACAACACAGGCACATGATACAGTTCCTTCGTATAAACAAAGCCATGCTTTCTTTCTGAAACACTTTGTCTGAGTACTATACACAAAACTGGTAAAAAGATCAGTACTTACTACTTCTAGCCAACTTGCTGTTTTTTTCCTAATAAACAACCATTCAATTATATCAGTAAACACACAGCCAGTAACAAGACCACATCTTCTAAATAACATCGAGAATCGCACTCAAACTTCACACAATTGTGTGAAGTGTAGGTTATAACAATGGTAAACATCATCATCCTGAAAACTGCACTACAGAGTTGACAGCTTGGATAGCTGGGTTGCTAACGTAAACATGTTACAGTCAGAGCACGGGCTGTTAGCAAACATTAGCCGCGAGGCTAGCCAATAATCAAAGCCAGATTAACAGCCGCATGGCCAAAGTTTTTCCTGCCGTGCTGTTTACTCTCATATTATGTCAGGGTGCTGAGTATCTGACAACAAGCCTTCCCGCTTACTGCTGTTGTTTAGCAAGCTAACGTGAGAAGCTAGCCAACGAGCTAGCGTTATGATTTCTTATACTAACGATACTCGCTAACCTGAAATGTAAACAGCGTGAAACAGGAGGGTAGCCTGCGCTCCTGCACATAAAAAAAAAAAACACAAACATTTCCGCATGGACCGACATTTCCGACAATACAAGCCATCCTACAACAGCAAACACAGCGAATATTCTCCACCATGAATGTCATTCAGATACTAACGTGAGATCGCGGCCTTGTACGAGGCACAATGCAACTTGCAGACGGCCATCTCGGCTAGCGGGCAAGTCCAATATTTAAGATGATCTTAGCTGGTGGTTCTGCAGCACTCTATGTTCCGCGGCCTAGCTCTCAGCCTTCGGCATGGGAGAGCGAACTCTGCCCGCGTAGACGCATCCCTACCAGCGGTCCCCACCTCGTTGACTTCCTCCCTCCAACAACCGCCCTCCCACGTAACGCTACAGCCTGCGGTGCCGTGAAGACAAGGCCGCTAGAGCGGAGTAAGCTAGGCCTCTTCTCTCCCCCCCTCCTCCTCCTCTTCCCTCCATACCCCCCACCCACCCACATCCGCGATCACCATCCCTCCGTACCCCTCTCCCCTTCTACCTCTCGCGGTTCCCCAGAAAGCCAGAGATGGTCCGGTTCTGGTTTCGGAGGGAAGCTCGGGTAAAGCGGACCGTTGAGAAAATCTCATATCCTCCCATCCGGCTTCCGCTGCTACTCACCGGAATTTGGTGTCGAGCCGCCGAGGAAAAGGTGCCAAAACCGTGCAAAACGAAGACAACAACAAGCCCAAAAATGCAGCCAGAGACCAGGGGCTCTAGAGCCGACGCCATCTTTGAGTGAAACAGGAGCACGGCTGGTGGGGGAGGGGGAAGACTGAACCGTCAGGCAGGGCCCAGGGACCGTCTGCATGGTGCGAGGCGAAGAGCCAGGGGAAGGAAAAATTCACTGCAAGGCGCGGGGGCGGTGGCGGCGTGCTGTTGCTATGAGAGGGGTGTGGATATTGCTTGAGCACATGAAATGGAAGAAAGGGACAGATGGTGGTGGTTGTGTTGGAGGAGGGAAAAAAAATAAAAAGAGGATAGGTGTTCACGCATTCTCTGCTGTACTACAGCTACATGGGAGGAGATTCAAGGGAGCGTCTGTATTTTGCCTGGCAGTTGTAAAATAATAATAATAATAATAATAAAAATCAAAGCCAATGAGCGTGCCTTAACGTTAGAGGGTATTTAAAGATCAAAGTGAGACACCCCTCCACACTGCAGTCTATTGTGTTACGACGTGTGTGTGTGTGAGGTGTTTTTTTTTAAAGTAAAAATGGAAATTGAGCCAGATTTTCCTCCCCAGAGGTGATCAGATGTTGCAGTGTGGAGCTATCTGGACTATTACAGTACATGATAAAGCATGTTATTATCTGCCTATGCAGTGTAGTCTTAGTGATGCATCGCTCATCAGGCTGTGAAACAGAGAATAATCTTTCCACCAAGGAAGCGATTTATGTAAACTGTCTGCAGCCAATCCACTTTGTTACATTTCATTAAATGACAGCTGAGTCTATCACATTTTTCTTATCGTTCATGTTTGGCAGAGGGAGGGCTTGTGCAACTCTTAGTATCACATCTATTATGGCATCTGGTGAAAGATGGAAGGAACTTCATGTAAAGATATCACTCTCAGTGCACTTGAATCTGCACTGTGCTTGATTTAAAATTGTGGGCAAGTTATGGTTATTTTAACTTCTAATATGTTGCCCAAAATGAAAAAAAAGAGAGTGAGAGAGACTACTAATCATGTATTAATTCAGAAATGTGCCACGGGGAGGTTTGAACAGTCTAAGTAGAATCTTCTCCTTATTCATAAGAAAATCAATCAGATCAAATCAGATTTTTGCTGCTTCAATTTCACGATCATCATGATACGGGAGAGTACTTGTGTTTGAAATCTGGCAGCAGTCTTCCCTTTCTATCACAGCCTAATGCCGACAGCTCCCTGGAATGAAATTAAATTATCTGCAGCTTTGTGTAAAATAATGTGTACAGCAGTCCTCAGAGACAGTGTCTTATAGGGAGCAATTAGACCTGATGTTTTCCCACGTTAGAGGTGTCTTGTGAGAGAGTGAACCGCTATCAGTGCGGCGGTGATCAAATAAAACCCGTAAGGTCACACTTTACTGGTCGTTTTCCTTGCACTCCTTCAGGGACAAATAAATCACCAGCTAATTGTAATTAACTATAGCATTATTACAAAGACAAATATTGTGATGTGTTAACACACGAGCTGCTATTAGTGCGTGCCTCCTGAGGACTCACATTATAGTACTCTGTACAGTAGGCCAGCTAACAGATGGACAATACTCAGGAGGAGCCTGCACCACATCTATCTTTCCCGGCCATGAATAAATAATGTTGTGTGCCATGAGCCACAGCGGAGGCCATGTTCACCAACACACAGCAACAGGAGTAAACTAATCAGGGTGGGGCACTGAGTGGAGGAGTAGGGAGTCATTCCACTGTAATTTTGATAAGGTCATTTTGATTCAGTTAGATAAACTGAACCAAAGAGTTTTACCTGTTTCATAATTGTCATCTGGAGGAAGTGGAGCAATGTCGGCTGGGATATTTAGAGGATCTAAGCTCATATTTTATATGCATTTTCATTGGAGTATACTTGCTTAGAAGATTAGTAGTGGATTAACCAGTTAGCAGACAAGAAGTAGTATGTTTATGCTTTCCTTATTTCCTGCTATATATACATACTGTTACAGTGGTGCATGCTCATATTAAACATGGCAAAAGTTTCATATAATGATGTCATTGTATGTGCAAGTTATCCCTGCTTGTCAAAAGCTCCGGCTTCAGACAGTTTTTTCCACTCTTGAATCTTAACGATGTCGGTGAGAGCAGATGCCCTTATATGGTCATGCTCTGTGTGATCACCCTGCCTGCTATCTTTTGGAAGAAAGTTGGCCCGGTGTGAGATAAATAAGGATTATTACGAACTGTAAATCATGCAAAGCTACTTTGATAAAGTACAAGAATAAAAATATGGAGAATAATAGGTCCCCTTTAATCTATCTATAAGCGCACTGACTTCCAAATGTGTTTTTATCACTGAGAGTTGCCAGCTGGGACAAAGTCACTGCTTCCCACCTAGGAAGAATTTGCCACATAACCCCCATAAAACCAGCATTTATAATGAAGGCGGCAGCATTTCAGGATCTGGGTTATTTATTAATGCGTGGTAGAGTTTTAACTGGCATTTGTGGACGCAGCAATCATCATCACTATCGTTAAAAAAAGTTGACATTTGGCACTGAGAAGCAGCTTTTGCTCCCACCAGCAAATGGATGTTGTAGTGTGACGTGTAGTGTGGCTCGTTTTCTATCTTTGGTGCAGAAAAGGAGGCCGGTAATCCTTAGCTTCCTTTCATCCCCCTAATCCCTCCCTTTTTAAAAAAAAAAAAATTCTATTCTCTGAACGTCCACCTGCTAGGGAGGCCTGAGCCCCTAGTAAACTGCACCAGTGTCCACCTGCCCCCTGCAACCCTCCCCTCTCCTTTCCCAAACACACACACACACACACACACACACACACACACACACACACACAAACACACACAAACATGCACATCTAGTCCACCTGATGCACAGCAGCACCTTCTGCTCTGGAGGCCTGCTGTTGGGCTCTGCTTCACTTCTTCCTCCCTCTGGTTTAAAAGCTGGACATTTGCCAAGCCAAATAAACTGACGGCATCCCTGTGGTCATAAAAAAAAACAACAACTCATGGTGCAACTACAGCGCACGTTTTATTGTTGCCGCTGTTGCTTTGTTACCAGATTTCGAACTGCGTGTTGTCCACACAGCCTATAAATAGCTGTTTTATTTGAAATTCTCTTACACTTGCGTGCCAGAGCCATTATGGAGAAATGCACTTAAAATAGTCTCAGATTAATTGCCTGTTTAGCTTCAGTAAATAAGGATGTTTACATACTGAGTCCAGCTTGAGTGACATTTTCCAAGGAATTAAGGCCATTTGATATGCAAGTTGTCCGAACTAACCACCACTGAGCTCTGGCTACTGCTGATTCATCAATTAATGTAAAGCTGGACATTTTCAAATGGTGGTTTGAGTTACTCAGCTCAAAGAGGGTATGCATCTTCTCTCCCCTCACTGTCCTCTTGCCTTTTACTTTATCAACATAAAATAAGAACATATGAATGTGGAGCGCAGCTGTAAGTAAGCAGCAGTCAGCCTGTGCCGCCATCCATGCAGGCCACATTTATGAGTTCCTGTTTTTTTGGGTGATGACTGGAGTGTTGTGCTCTGTGATAGCCAGCCAGTGTCCAGGACCACTTTTTTTTGTCCGTGTGAAACTAGCAAATGCTTCCTGCTGTGGCTGGCTGGTTGCCAAGTCCCCAGACCCCAATCCAACCATTCCACCCCTTCATCCCAAACTCCAACTCCAATTCCAAACCCCTCCCATCCTGAAAAGAACTGAAACATACAACGGAAATTTCCAGGGCCTGTACGCCCAAGAGCGTGCCCCCACCCGTCCACTAACCTCCCCTCTCCCGCCACCACCCAGCCCAAAACCCCTCCTCTTTCCTCCCTCCCGCCCTCCCTGTGGCCCCTGCTTTCTCCCTTGAATCCAAAGGCTCGGAGAGCAGCTGGAAGGTGAAGTACAGCTTGTGGGCGCTGAGCTCAAAGTTAGGCCAGACACCTCTCACCCCCCCACCCCCACCCCAACTCCTGCTGTCTGAAATCTCCCACAAAACCCCATCTCCTTCACTCAAACTCAGAAGTGCCTAAGAGTGCCGAAAAGTACCCTTGTATGTCAGACACGAGCAGCAGAGAGACGGGGAGGAAAATGGAGAGGACTGGGCTGTTTGACAAATCAATTGTCCTGCTGTGGTTAACTGTCATTTTAAGTGCATGTAGATCTGAAGAACAGGCTTCTGACAAGGCCATTAACATGCACAAATAGCTCTGACTTTACCACCATTAAACAGAGCAGAGGAGGATGCAGTCACGATAACAGACAGAGCTGCAGTAGAAATACCCCTGACACATCTGTTTCTTACTTTTAGAGGCAGCAGTCAAAAGTCAAAACTTTTATTTCAGCTCTTTTCAGACAGGGTAAACAGTGCTGACTGCATCAAGTTGCATCATAAAGAAGCCAAAGCTAGACAACCGACAAGCAAGTGACAAAATATGATTGATGATTAAAATCAGCACAATCTTTAAAAAAAAACAAAAAAAAACATAGTCAAGTTTTCAAATATCCCAAACTAAATGGAATGAAAATCGGTTCAAAAAGTAGCCCTGCCGCAAACGATACCACGCTGTAGAGTGTGTTTTATTTGAAATTTGAATAGTACTTACCAACATAACCATGCTTTTGCAGTGGGTAAGACTTAAAACAAGCAACTGAGACTAGTAATTCACCAGGGAAGTGTTTACTGGGGGCAACAAGGCGAGTGCTTCTGCACAAACAACAAAATCTTAAACAGTTTCTGAGAATCCTGGAACTATTCAAGCAAATAACCTTCACAGATGCTGTAGCTTCATCCTGAATCCATGCCATAAATGCTGTGTTTTCATGTAACTCCCAGCATACAACGACATTCCATTTTAGGGTTGAAGGCTCACCTGCTTTCGTCTCTTATTGACTTCTATTCAACCCTATTGTGGGTTTTTTTTTTTTTTTTTTTTTTACAGTCCTGATTACATCTGTGGTAACACAGCCCATTGTGTTGCTTTATTATACCCTAATGCTCTGCAAGGCAGTATGGCAGCCTAATTCTCAGACTTTGGCAAACAGAAAAACACCAACACACCAGACAAGTCTCGACAGTGAAGCAAATAGAAATCCGTGCAAACGCAGTCAAGAGACAATGAAAGTGGAAACAGTGAAGATGGGAACAGAGATAATTAAAAGACAGCGACAATCCAGGTCTAGCCTTTTAGTGTCTATTTGTTCGAGAGGTTTTTATGAAAGCATCAAAGTGATTTCTTCCTAGGAGAGAAGTTCATTTGTAACTAAATAACTGCACCACAGAGGGTTTCTTTGCTTACACACAACAAAAAGAAATGATATCACATGATGCCGTGTTTGGTCGTTTGGTATCCGGACCTCCCACATTATAGGCTCCTTCCCAAGTCCGAGCCTCAGAGTTTAGCAGCACTTCAGTGTTTGCAGAGCAAGATGCACCACAGACAACAATACAGCCTCCAGGACTCTCACACATGCATGCATTCCTGTGGGCCTGGTGGTGCTGGTGGTGGTGGTGGGGTCCTAACCTCAGGAGCTCAGCGGGCTTTGTCTACTTCTCCCCACCTCCAGGCTACCCCCACTTTTTTTTTTTTCTTTTTGGATCATTTGCTTGCACAACAAGCCTTTCTCACACCAGAACATGAAGACCATTTTCAATCAATTTCACTTAAAGCCAGGACCAAGATTTATGTCAAAAGGGTATATGTCGGCTAATGGGCGAAGTGAACGCTAACGATGTGTGATTTCTTGATTCAAATCAATGCAGTATATATTACCACTTTTAGATTACTGCAGGGTAATGGGAGCAAAAAGAGTGCATTCCAATGAATGTATGAGCCCTCCACGGTAGTACTGAAATTGCATTACAGAAGCAGAAGTGATCTGTGTTGTCATTATGTAAACTGCAGTGAATCAGTTAGTCATTCAATACACTCCCTAATTGAATAATTAGATTCTTGTCTGTGTAAAGCTATGCATGTTTGTCTCCCCCCTGTGCTGGCAACAGGCAACAGATGGAGCATGTTATGTAATCGTATTGATGTAAATGAAAGTCAGATTATCCTGAGAGACGTATAATAACATGACACGCTTATACATATCACACTGGAGCTGATAAATACTCTCAGTCCTTCTGGATAGCGGTATCTAATCCAGGTGACAGTGACAGAGGGCTTGCTGTGTTTTTCATATGGAGAGAGACGGCAGAAGCTGCAGTGGAGAGTGATGATAATATCACATCTCATCCATCCAGGTTTTTCCAGATACACCTTTCCTGCCCGCAGTATCTACAGTGACAGAGCGCTGGGCAAACTCATGCTGGACAGGTTTTCAGCCTACTTAATGTGGGATGCCTTAGTTCTGAGGTTTTTAGTTACATTAACAGCTACACTGTGACACAAAAGGCCATGCATTTGCAATCATATCACAGATGATAGACAATTCATAGATCAAAAACTGGACTCTGCCAGTGTGGAAGAGCCTTAAACTTGCATTCCTGTTGATAGCCAGGAGGGGGTGACTCCTCTGATTGGAAAATAAATCCCTCAGGTCCCACATAGTGTAAAAAGGGGGATAAAGTTGTGATTTCAGGGGTGGCTTCTCTGTGAATGAACCATATAGGCATGCAGTGTAAGGTTTTATAGTTGAATCCAGCCTTCATTCCTTGATGACAATAGCCAGAATGGCAAAACTGAAACACCAAAATGGGACTTTTCAAACTCGTTTTTTTTTTGGATAGTCTATGATACTATTATGCTAGCATCAAAACCCTGTTGATGGCAGGGAGGGTCGTGGGCTAAAAGTTTCAATCCACCGTCACATTTTGTCTTTTTTATCAGTTTAAGTGAAATATATTTGCAAATGAGATAAACTGCCTTTGATCCCCTCGTGTTTCATCTTGCGCAGACAGTTGGTTTTCTGAGTGGAATATTTCAATAACATGAGGACATGTGGCCATTAAGTTTGGCTTTGACAGCTCAGAATAAATCAGAAATTTTTTTTAATTAATGTCACTCCTTTTTCATCACGCAGCATCACTCAATCAAACTGTCAGTGTTAATTAGCTAATAGGCACTTTTGGATTGGAGGAATCTTCGCAAAGTTTTAATAACCTTTGAAGGACGATGTCCCAGTCTTTTATGTCCTGACTCGGGAACCAAAGTTATTAGAATCTGGAAACCCAAATCATCATCCCTTTGGGGGCTCGATTCAAAAACACAAAAAAACTTAAGTACAAAATTGAAATCACGGGCTGATCCAACCTGTGTCATACTGTGACTCAGTAATGTTTAAAGCCCCCACGTGCCTGGATGCACTCTCCAATCGGAGCATTCTCCTGATTCTCCTCTCCTCCCAGATTTGGATTGAGGGAACAGTGAGCTGCTGGACAGCCTGTGGCGCTATTTGGCAGCGTCAGATGCACCGATATACAGATGTGGTCAGAAGTTTCCATCCACTCATGGTAATTTGGGTGTTTTTAGTGATTTCTTTGAACTCTTCTTTTTCCAGGGTGGAATGGTTGTACAGCGTGCATCTTTCATAACTTCAAAAAAACAAAAAAAAAACATTTACTTTGGATTTTCCCCATACAGACTCAAATACATGCATACATACATACACCCCCACCGATATTTGGTTAAATCTGCCTTATCAAGTTGCACCTTGGCCAGATGCCGTTGGTAGCCATAAACAAGTTTCTGGCGTAATTCTCTTGGATATTTGATCACACTTCTTAGCAGAATTGGTAGAGTTCATTTAAATTGGTTGGTTTCCTGGCACAGACCCAACTTTTGAGCATAGTCCACAAATTTTTAATAGGGTTGAGGGTGGGGCTTTCCAGAAGCTTAATGTTAGCCTGTTTTGTTCATTCCAAAACCAGTCTTGATGTGACTCATGTAGGCAGATGCAGATGTCAGTTGAGCTTGAAGGTGTTCATTTTGGAGCAGGGGCTTCTTTCTCACTGTGATGTAAAACTCACTTCACCTTGGACAGTGATGTTGGTGTTCCAGCAGTTTCCAGCTCATGGCAAACTTCAGACTTCATGGTTTAACCTCAAAGCGAGAGTCAATAGCAGAATAAGCTGTTTGGCATTGGAAGAGAAGTTTTGGCAAGTTTTTCATGGGCGCAACTGACATACTCAACTCTCCTGCTCGACCCATAGATGCATTTTCCTCACGAATGTTGCACCAGTCAAGGGGAAATAAACAGGCTTTCCAACGGTATAAGATTTATTGCCAAGAAGTATTGTAACAAGAAAGAAATAATTAACCAAACACAAATTTCCTTACTTTTTTTTTTTAGATATAGTTGAGCCTGTATGCACCCTGTGTGGATCAGAGAGAAAGCCTAAATAAATTCACCCTTATGCACCCAATTCTTCTTTTTTGAAGTAATTAAAGATGTATGCTGTACAACCTTTCCACCCTGGAAAAAGAATAGTTCAAAGAAATCATTAAAACACCCAAATTACCATGACATTCATGCCCATGATGAGTGGATGGAAACTTCTGACCACAACTGTGTAAAGTTCTCAGCTGGATTCAAGTTGGGGGAATGTGAGGGCATCAATACTTTCAGCATCCAGGAATTGCCTACACACTCTGACCACATGAGGCCAGGCACTCTCCTGCAGCAGGAGGAACTCAGGGCCCGCTGCACCAGCATAAGGTCTGAAAGTAGGTCTGAGGATTTCATCTCTGCACTTAACAGCAGCCAGGGTAGTGTTGGCTATCAGGTCTGTGTGACCCTCAAGGATGTGTTTCCTCAAACCCACTGACCCACCGGCCATGCAGGATGATGCTGAAGGCAGCGTTAGGTTTGCCACGGTATCTCCAAATTCTTTCACACCTGTCACATGCTTAGTGTAAAGAGAACAGGGCAGGAGTGACAACAGGTCACCTCTCCGGTGCACCTGTTGTCACTTGCATTTGCACCAAAGCAGGTGAAACGGAGTCACAATGGTTTATGCTTCCTACCTGGACAGATTGATATCCCAGAAGTTTAACTAACTTTGCATTACACTGTGATAATCAAGTGCTTTCTTAATGTTTTTAGCAGCATATACGACTTTGACATCTGTGGAAAAAACATGGCTCTGAAAATGCAGCAAAACACAGAGAAATGGACCAACAGTAAGCAAAGACTTTTAACATGAAAAAGAAAATAGCTGCTGATCATGTTGCGCACTGTCATCGTGAAACCCACGAGAAACCGCACAGCTCAAATTAAGACGGCCTCCATATTCCTGGTGTGGTTGTATTTTTTGCTATATGAATCTCTACCTGGCTCTTATGTTAGCATTTCCTTTGGTGGTGTGAATGCAGGCAGAGAAAAGTTAAAGGTATGCCTTCCTCTGGGGCAACCGTGAGTGACCCTCAGCTACTGTAGTTCACTGAACTGTTTGTCCAAAATGAGTTAACATTAGCCTATTAACACACTAAACTAATGTCATCTCTGCATTGTCTCTTTTGTCGCGTTTGATGCATGCATAAAGGTTTCGTGCACTTTATGTAGCAATGGCTCTCCAGTGTAAAGGGGCAGATCAGTGACTTGTGGCATTGGAGCTCCGCTGAGCGGTGACACTAAACCCCTGTGGCCATCTCACACATTTGTTTCTCGATGCCAGAAAATAAAGTTTGAGGTAACTTTCAGCTCTTCCAGCGATCACGACCATCGCAGGCTCAAGTCACAAACGGCCCACACAGCGGCCGCCACAGAGCACCAGTTCCACTGAACTTTCTTCTTTGAGGTCATCGGTCGAAGCTGCTCGACTTAGCCCTGCTGCGGCAGCGAGCCGTTCCCCGAGGCGGCAAGTCCTCACCTGACCCACAGAATCACAACACAGTATCCCCTTGTACTGCAGCAGGGGCCTGGGAGTCATCACTGATACTGGCAACACACAGGGGGCTCTGAGGTCATCAATAATGACTCCATTTACTTAACACCGACCCAAACACCTGCTCATTTATCATGGCTGACATGTGTCAGCCATGCCCATTTCTCACAGAGGAGCCAGCCACAGCAGATCTTGATCGGGGTCACCTCCCGCACTGAGAGGGCTTCAGTGAGTAGATTAATACACAGAGGGAGCTAAGTGCAAATAGCTATACACACTAATGCTTGTACTTCAGTTGGTGCCAAAGTGTGAACCTGGATGTCAGAAAGAAAAAAAAAAAACCTATCTTGAATGCTCTCTGTTTAAGGAGTGAGGTTACATTCGAGCGGGTAATTTGTGCACTGATGATTTTACCTAAAAATACTTCCCAATTCCTAATAACACTTAAAATGTAGCTACATGGGAATAACAATTAGCAGTTAAAAAAAAAAGGAGAAATAACTTATAATGTAAGTATTGCCATAAGCAGTGGATACCTACATACAGTACCTGCTTCTATCAAATAGAGAGGAAAAAGGAGCCTAGAGCAACACTTCTACAACCAAGGGGCAGTAAGGGACTGACTTCCACACCCAGAGGGGAATGTGGAGGAAACCCGTGTGAACATGGAGATAAGTGCAGGACATCTCGGATTTGCTTGTCACCAACTTGCCGTGCTGTTTCAGCACGTTGCTGTGCCTATAAGTGCTCATTAATTTCATATTTTCTTTAAAACTCTGGGGGCAGTTAGGGTCGCATCTGTCATCTTCTCCTCAAGATGGTGAAAATGTTTTTGATAAATGACAAATCTCACACAACACATCAATCAAATGGATTCTGGTGGGGTTTTTTTTTTTTTGTTCAGCATGTTGGAAGAGTTAACGTTCGAGTGAGCACTGCTCTTCCTCATCCGAACACCCCGGTTTTCTCTTGTTTGTATCACTGGAGAATAAATGGAGTCTAGACAATGTGAGGATTTGCGCGGGTATGCGACCGCGGAGCTCTCTGTTCCCTCAGCGCACATAATACTGGAAGTATTGTTTACCTCCTCTGCTTTAATTTCAGCCTGTAGTTTGCAGCCCGTGGTGCTGCTTTGGTGCTCTTCCCTGCGCTCTGTTTCACTGAGTTCTTGTAGTTTTGAATCTTTACCCAGTTCTACAACTTTATGGACATACGCAGTACCAATCCATTACATCTGCTTCGATAGTTTCAATACAGCCAAGGATTTTTGTTTCTGAGTTGTTCAGGTGCCTTTCAACAAACTCAGTGGGCTGTCATGCATGTGAGTGAGGAATGGCTTCTATATGACTGCTCGACCATAAAGACCCGACTGCTGGGGTACTGCACGGATGGCCATGCTTCTCTCGCTGTCTCCCATCGAATGAACAGAGCTGTGTCTACATGAAAGCATATTTCTTTTAGAGCTCAACTTTTCTACATTCGTGCCTGGAATCCACACTGCTCGAGTGTGCAAAAGCACTAAAATGGAAGAATGCTGACCCTTTTAGTCTGAAAATTCTGCTGCTGCGTTTTAGTCTCAAAGAGCAGAAAACACAAAAATGCTTGGAAACGACGCTTTGCTGTCTGGTGATTTTTTTTTCTGAACTGGTACTAAAACACGCATGTGGATCCCATTTATAGTGACTGTTGGGTTTTGCTTACCTCTCTGACCAAGGCCCTACTAGGCAGCCAGAGGACACAGTGGGAACTTCCAGGCTTCTCCAATTCGAGAGTGATGAAGGGTTAGTTATGCTGGCAGGTTTTCAGTGCTTCAGAACTTTTCTTCTGTCCCTCACCAGATAAAGCCTTGACCCCGTCTTGCATATTTACAGACAATTCTCTCAACCACGTGGCTCGTTTTTAACTGCAGCATACACCTTCAACTGCAAGACCTCATATAAGACAGAAGTGTACCGTTTCTAGTTCTATTTCAGATTCTTATCAAAAACTATTTGCCAGTCCTTTTGTTCTAAGGTCAGGGTCACATCCAGGGTGGCTGTGGCTCAGCGGGTACAGCAGGCTGTCTCCCAAATGGAAGGTTTGATCACCGGCTCCTCTAGTCAGTATATCAAAGTATCCCTGTGCAAGATAGGGAACACACATATGTGTGTGTGTGTGTGTAAATGGCTGAATGAGGCTGAGAAAGCACTTTGAGTGCTCAAAGAGTAAAAAAAGTGCTTTATTAGATTTATTAGACCACCTGTCATAAACACAAGAAAACACAAATGTTTTAGAAATCTGACAAAAACTTGTTTAAAACTAAAAATGACTGAATTCACATTTTTGTACCCAGATTTGAGCCAGCACGCTGGACTTCTCCGAGAAGTCGGAAATGAATCAAGCGCAACATTTGACCACTAAAACCCGTTTTTGTGTTCAGGAACGCAAGCAAAGAGCTGCAATACGGCATCTTAATCAACAAATAATAATGTGCTTTACAATTTCTTTATGCATTTTGTAGAACAGTAAATTGGAAAATTCATGGATATCAACAATATTTTAGCATTAAAAATGAATGATTAAAGAGCTTACAGAAAATGATTCTGGTCATTTGACCAGTGTTGTTTATTTAGGACAACTGTGGCATAAACCTTACATTGGGTGGTGGGCTTATAAATTTGTTAAGCACTGCAAGTACTGTTTACCATCAGTGATGACCTCACATGGCTAAAAGTGTGACGCATAAGAAAACTGGAAAAATGTCAAATCTCTGAATACAATAAATACATGCAACACGCTCAAAAACCCACCTTCAAAACCAGCAGATGTAGATCTATAAATATCTGTACGCAGTACCAGTCAATATGCTTTTCTTTTTTTTCAGACATTGTAAATTAATACTGAAGTCATCCAGAATATGAAGGAACAGACAAGAAATCATGCAGTTAAGTAGTATTTAATTCAATTTTATCCACATGGTGCCAAATCACAACAAACCGTCACCTCAAGGTGCTTAGTAACGTAAAGTAGGCACCTTCTGCTTTAGGGGAACTGCTCATGTAGGAACCATCTGCTCACCTTTTCTCTGTCTTCTCCATCCAAACGGTGTTTGGAACCAAGAATCTCAGATTTGGACCCATCAGACCAAAGGACAGATTTCCTCTGGTCTAATGTCCATTCTTTGCGTTCCTTGGTCCAAGCCATTCACATCCTCTTGTTGTTCTTCCTTAGAAGTGGCTTCTCTGCAGCAATTCAACCATAAGGTCCAGATTCACACAGTCTTCTCTGTACAGTTGATATTGAGATGTGTGTGCTACTTGAACTCTGAAGCATTTAGGTGGATCTTATCAGGGGTGCTGTTAACTTGCAGTTTCTGAGGCTGGTAACTCTGATGAACTGATCCTGTGCAGCAGAGGAAACTCTTGGTCTTCCTTTCCTGGTGCGGTCCTGATGAGAGCCAGTTTCATCATAATGTTTGATGATCTTGGCAACTGCTCGAGGATACTTTCAAAGTTCTTGAAATTTTTTGGATTGACTGACCTTCAATTCTTAAAGTAATGATGGACTGTTGTTTTTCTTTACCGAGTTGAGTCATTCTTGCCATAATATGGATTAGAACATTACTCACATGGGGCTATTCACTGTATACCAACTCTACTACTTCACAACACAACTGATGGTCTCAAACACATTAAGAGGGCAAGAAATTCAAGAAATTAATTCTTGACGAGGCACCGCTGTTAACTGCTGACTGAGAAAAGATGTGCAAAACTGTCATCTAAGCCAGAGGTGCCTACTTTGAAGAATCTAAAATCTAAAACATGCTCTGGTTTTTTTCTGTTTACTAAATAACTCCATATGTATTCCTTCATGGTTTGGATGACTTTAGTATTAATCTACAATGCAGACAATTTTTAAATAATGAAAAACCACTGAATTAATTTCTCTTGGTTTGATTCATTTTACCAAAAAACATTTTGTGATAAAAAATGAACCTGTACTCTTGTTGCTTCAAAAAAAAAAAAAAAAAAAGCAGATGTGATCAATTTAAATACGAGGTATGGAAGAGTTTATTGTGTCATAAGCAAAGGCTCTTTGTAAAAGCTCTTTTACAATTATGGACACTTTTTTTTTGGATGAAAGCGATTACCTAATTGTTAGTCACAGCTGTAATTGTGCAGACACTTGCAGCCACTTTCCCAGACATGGATTAAGCCCAGTCTTAGACTAAAAGGGAAATTAAATGCAGAGCTCCATTGTCAAAATTTCTGAGTCCAAGTTTAATCCATGAGAAAGCTGAATTTTTAAGTAGCAGCACTAAATGATTGATTGCAATATCCTAATATGCGCCAACTACAAATGACATGATACAGAATTTTTCATATTAGGCATGAAAAATCCATACTACGCCTTCTTGTCTGCGTGCAGAGGCAGCTTTCTTAAACAGGTTTGAGCCAGTCACAGCATGCAGACACACTGGGACAGCAAACCAAACCGAGTAGCTGGAGGGTCTCTTGTTGTTGTCCTGCCTTTGTTTTGTTGCCCTCCTCCTGCTGTCTTTAGCGCCATAGGAGAGCTGTGTAGGGCTTAGAGATCGTGCCTCTGAACATCAATAATAGAAGGCTCGCAGCACACAGCACAGAAAGGGCAGAGGCAGCGGGACAACTTAATACCATTCAGCAACTAATTAACTAATTGAAGGACCAAAGTCTCTAAATCTGGAAGTACAAATAACTGATTATGCCTCTTTGTGTTTGTACAGAAAGTGATCATCCGTTTTAAAATGAGGCGTAAAATCAAGCGTACAGTGAGTGTGAAATCTTGTGGCTCAGCCGCATATTTGTCAGCGAGCTCAATACGCTCTTATTACTGACGGCAACGAGAGCCAATAAAGACCTGATTTATTGTTGGCTCTGATTCTTTATTTTTCCTCTGGGAGGATTTGTAGGTGGCAAGTCAAGCCCATGAGGTCAATCGCATGAAGCTGTAAAATGAGATGTAACCCACATTCACAAGGGCCAAGTGTAGGAGGAGGACAGGGAGAAGAGGGGAAAGATAGAGAGCAGGAGAGCTTCAGTAGAAAGAAATGGACTCCATTTTTTGTAAGTCCTCCTCTCCAGCTGTCACCCCACTCTCTGTCCCATGGGGGGTTGCCACGGTGACAGGAGGCCACATGTCTTGGGGGGTGTCGTTTTGGTCAAAGGACCCCATTGTTCTTCTGTTAAGCCGCCTTCAGTATGCCCGTCTGCCAGGGACAGGGGCTTCACACCCCTCACGTACTCACTCACTCCAGCTCTCTCTCACAGACAACCCACCCAACACCCACTCGCGTTATAGAGGTGCAGCAGTTTGGCTTCGACTCTATAAACTCCCCATTTACAAAGATGACAAGTTTTAAAAGAGACACGGGCAGACCCACAGTCACAGTCAAAGGGAAAAACACACAAGTGTCTGGCTTTTTTTTCTCTCCCTCCAAGCAGTAGCACCCATCATTAAAATAAAACTTGCATGTATGTTATCCCCACTCGCGGCAGCAGCAGAATTTCCTGACTTCAATGCCAAGAGTGGCAGATCAGTAATTAGTTAGACGCAACTCCTCAAAACCACCACCAGATGGCACCGTGGCCCCACTGAGTCAGACACCACACTCCTGAGTTTGTCCATCTGTCTTCCAGTGGGAATACAGAACAGAAAAGGCCTTGGCAGATCACTTGGGGGGCCAAAAACCTCTGGCGTCCTTCAGCCAAGTGACTCTGACTTGATGTAAAAGGAGGCAGTCAATTACTCAGTGATGGATAGATTACAGTCATGCATCATTCTGCGAGCCAATTTTCCTATGCGAACTGAATCTGAAACTCAATTTGTTGCTGCTCTCTGTGGCAGATGGATGGAGCCAGTATAGAGCATCAGATTTTAAAATCTATAACTGCTGGAACTTGGGGTTAGAGGTCAACTTACTTTCAGGCATTTGGCCGTGTTTAAAATGCAGAACAGAACCGTTTATGCAAAGGGAAAGCTGCTGTACTTGAACTCAAGTGACCACACAGCTGGAATGCCACATTTGTGGAGACAGTGGCCGCTTTATTATCTGGATTAATTTGCTCTAAATGAGTCTGAAGTGTCCTTTTAAATGAACACAGTTTGGCCTAATGTGCTGTCTTTACATAGAAGCAATACATTTAATTAGACACTCGGTACATTCTGACATCTCACCAATCTCAACTGCTTAGATCGTTTAAAAAGAAAAGAAAAGAAAAAGCCTAAACCACAAATATACAGAATTATTTGAGTATATTGTTTAATTTCTCTGTGTAAAACACACCCGGCTTGACTGACAGATGGTGAATGCAATACAGCCATCTTCATTCAACCACAAGAGTAGATATTGACTTGGAGATGCTTGATCCAGTGACTTTGGAGAAGCAGACTGAAGATGCACTGTGATTACCAGCTGAGTGGTAGGATATTGATCAGGTGGTCAGCAGAGATGATTGAGCTCTCAGCATATTGACTGGCTTAGTTACTGGAGGGAAACCGGTCACAAATTGCTGGTTGCCTTTAATAATTCAAAGAGAACACGAAAAAAAAATAAAAAAAATCAATGTTTTAACTAGTGTAAAACAGTCTGTTCTTTTGGGGAATCAGTGGCGTGCAGAGGTGTAATCAATGTATTTTTTTTATTGCCTGTTAATCTCAGTTCATTAAGTTAAGCAAATGATCTCAGGAAGAGGCATCTTGTGTCTCTTCAGGGAGCGAAGGTTGGATGGGCAGAGCAGCACTGAGACGGCGGCCCCGGGTCCTCCTGCGGGTCTCTTTGCTGGAGTCGGGGGAGGTATGAGGCAGCCAGACGAGCCCTCCGCTGCTGCTGCTGCTGTTCTCAGCATCTCTCTGGTTCCTCAGGCTGCGGCGCACTGAGCGCTGCCCTCTAGTGCCAACAGGTTTAAACACATCCTCAAAATTAAAGTCCGCCTGCCAGGGAGCAAGGTCCACATGAGCTACTCGCTCCTCTTCTTGACTATCAGAGCTCGACTGGACGTTTTCCTGTGGGCTAGCTGCTTGGCCTCCCTGTCGTTCCTGCTGAGTGACTGAGCTCCCCCTGCCCTGCTCGGCTTCTTCTTGTGCTGGCTCTGTGTTGGTTGGGCAGTCTGAGGTGGGTGCATTTGTGCTCACATGATGTTCTGAGTCTGAGCAGGGATTATCTGCAGAGGTCTGGGCACAAAGTTCTACTGTGTCAACTTCTCTCCCTTCATGTGTAGAAGGGATTCCTGCTGATAGCTCAAGGCTAGTAGTGGTTTGCTCTTCACAGTGCTGCTCTCTCCCCCCTCTAGTCTGGTCCTGAGGCTCCTCACTTAGCAGGCCACTGTCAGCAACACTGACCTTCCTTTTCTTTAGTCCTCTTCCTCTGACCCTCAGCCCTGACAGCCTGCTGTCCTGCACAGCAGCACTTTTTTCACTCAAGTTGGGAGATGTGACAGAATCTTCTACAGAGGTTTCTGAGGCATTTGTCAGAGTGAGCTCATGTATCATTTGAGTGTCATTAGCCATCTCAGGGTTTAGATGGCTTTCCTGATTATGAGCTGTTAAGAGAAACAAGGATAAAATCTCAGAAATAATTTTTTTAATTAAATTTTTAGGGATTAAAATAAAGTTTGTGACTGATAATTACTCCCTCCATACAAAATACAGATGAAATCACACACTGGCTGCTTCATCTTATTATAAGAAATTTAGTGTCTGCGCATTTTACCCGTGCAGCTCATTGAAGGGGTCTGTTGTGTTGCTGGAGACTGACTGATGAAAGACAGCCTCTCAGTGATGGGACTCAGGGTGGGGTTCTTGGAAGCGTATTCACGTGAGCCGTACAGCGAGCGGTCCACGTCCTTGTTCCATCGACGGGTTGTGGAGGAGGTCATCTGGGGAACAACAAACTGCAGCGTTAGAAAAGTCTGTATTAACAAGTTTATTGAACTTTAACAGCTGGCAGGGATCCACCTCTGATACGATATGCAGTGTTTTGTTCTTGTACATTTCATTAATAATGATTAACTAGTACACAAACATCTTTCATAAACAAAAATATAAAACAAAAAGCTGAAAATGTTTTATGATTTCACACAAATTTAAAGTAAGTGCTCACTAAATTACTCTAAAGGACAATGACTGCTCACGCTCTTTGGCAAATGTGGGTTATTCCCCCTCCCCATCAGCATTACTGCATTTGTATTTCTTATGTATTGATATAAACCCTATAACCCTTGTGATTCTCATGATTCTGCCTAGAGGACACTTGGTGCCATCAGCTTGTCTGCATGGAGTGTAACTAAGGAGGTTTGCGGCTTCCTATTGGTCAGGTTTGCCACATGAGTTTTAAATGCAGTCCTGACTGGGAGCATTCATCTATGAAGGAAAGAAGAAACCTACAACACAGTTACACTTTGTGTCTAAGGGGGACATTTTCTGCATGTGAGGGTTCACCCTGCTTCCAGGACTGGACACTTTAATTAGCTTGCAACCATACAGTGCTTAACTGAAGCTCTCTCTCCTGCATCCTCAGTCTAAACTGGGCTGTACCTGACTGGGCGAATGCCTCAAGTTGGCTTTCAAAATGAAAACAAAATGCTGGCTTGTTTTGCCAACTTTCTCCTGTATTACAAAAACAGGCCTAGGAAATATTTTTGAAAGCATCTGAGGTGAGAACATACTGAGTTGATCAATCTGTTCTCATTTTAATCTGACAAAGGCTGATTTAAACGGTTTTCATGCAAGGTGTACAAAATGCACCTATTGTACGTAAAGCAGCCTATCTGACACGATGCTGCCAGAATACTATCTGAAAATGAAACAGGAAGGGTGGGAATGACCCTGTGGACATGAACTATTTGAAGAGTTGGACCCTGCACACTCAGTAAATGGACTGCAGTAACATGAGCTGTAGTCTAGACAGCTATCAGGAACCGGAGTGCTCATGCATTCTCTCACTTGACCTGCCCCGAGCTAAATCCATTTCATTTATCCTACCCTTTTTTATGCTTTACAATGGTCAAGTGTTGACGCATGAAAATCTAATGCACATTCAACAAAAGTGTAGTCAGACCAACTATGTTTTAAACAGGTGCTTTAATAGCCAACTACAGCATGCACCCAGGCAGTAAATGCATAATTATAGTGTTTTTGTCAATGTTTATATTTTATTCTGTGCTTTGTTTTCCTTTCCTTCTCTCCTCTGCCCCACTCTAACATCCTATCCTACTATGAGTAAATGGTATTTGTAAATACTATCACATTTCCTTACAATAAAAAATGATAGTGATGCATATATGTGTGATTTGTTTTTAATGATTTATGTCTTTAACAGCAGTGGAAATGGGTTTAGCTGCCTGGTACAAACACGCTGGGTGAAAATGGATGGAATTGAGAATTGAGAACAGAAATACAGATCACCTTCAGCCTTTTCTGTGATTGAAAGACTAAAAGGATGATAGTGGCTTATACCTAAGAGTATATAATACATACCTCAGATTTGAGGTCACTGTTTAGCATGTTCAGCATCTGTGACAGCAGTGTAGGCTCTCCATTCATGAACAACCTTATCAATTAGGATTTCAGAATTCCCACTATATATATATATATATATATATATATATATATATATATATATATATATATATATATATATAAATAAAATATAATATATATATATGACATCACAGCAAGCACGATAGATGTGCCATTTGCTACTCTATATGGTGCAACACTAGGGTATATCAACACATACTAACCTTTTCCCTTAAATCAAACAGGGTAAGTCATAGTCAGATTGTGCAGCCATCATCTCCATGACGGCTTCTAAAAAGACACATCTCCAAAGCCCTCAATGAAGTGATGTAAAGAAAACTCAAACAAGCACACTCATCCAGCTCACCATAATCTTCCCAGAGGCCGACTTTGCAGCAGACCGCGTCGACCTCTTCGCAGGTTCACTCTCTTCTGGCAGCTGGGGGAAGAGAAAAGTTTGCCTGAGGATATATTATATAAACTCTCTATCACACACACACACACACACAAACACACACACACAGTAAAATAAAAGTCCTCAGATGTGATTAAGTTCAGATCCAGTGGAATTAAACAGATTAGATTGGAAAGTGTTATGACCTCCAAATTATTAAAAAAAAGACCATCTTTGCTGCTAAATGAACATTTCCACAGGTGAATCATACAGTTTCTGGGAATAGCACACCTTCCTCTTTCGACTGCTGGAGCGAGCTGGAGGTTTGCTTCCCAGTTCCTGCTTTGGTGTTGGCTGCAATCAGACAAATTCACACATTTTTGGTCAATTAAATAAAATTCTATAGAGGACAGCAATAAACAATTTTGGCAGTGTTTGTTTTTACATTCCCATGAGGCCACAAAGATCAACCCCAGAAATTAGAAAGAAAAAAATTCTTAATTGTGGCAGACCTTTCTCCTTCTGTTGCTGGATGGGGCTGCAGTTGAACCTCCAACACCAGCGTCTGCTTGCTCCTCCTTCTCTGGCAGGGATTCAGGCTCAGCTGGGACATCCATCTGGGAGGTCGTGCCGGGGTTGGTGTCAGACTCTGGGGGAAAACCTACAGTATTACAGCTGAAACGACTACTGTTTGAGAATTAAGCAATAACGATTCTGCAGTTTAGCATGGAAACATGACTCACATGTATTAATTCATTTCAAATGACAAAAGGTGCCCTGCACTGCTTTTAAACTCTCAAAGTGGTTTAAGGATGTTTGTAATTCTGCCTTCCCTGATTTTTTTTAATCAGTTTTTATAGACTGGCAGTGGGCAACTTAATTTCTTAGTATGAAGTCAAAATGAGACTCGTGACTTGATTAAGCTACACACAAACTTAACTTCCATTTGTGAGAAGTCTTTTACTTTGACATTTTTAGATTTGCCAGGAGACAGCCGAGGTTAGAGAAGTAGATCAATGAAGACAGGAAGCTAAGTGACAATAATAAAAAAAGAGAAACTATGAGAGCAGTTTACCTGTCAGAATCTGAGAAAGAGACTCCTCGTGGAACGCAGTGTTTAAATTCAGCGGCTGGGCATCCCACACCCATTCTGAAAATGAAACAAATGAAAGAAAGCTGTTATCATATCAGAGCTCGATTGCATTTCACTGGAGACAATAAGTCATTTCTCTCAGGGTCAATAAACTGTAATCAACCTGTATCGCTCGCCACAGCAGAGCCAATCTCCTCCACTGAAGGGAAAACAATCTAGGACCAGAAAATCGAGAAGCAATATTATTCACTGATGACTATAATATTTATAATCAAGACTAGATAGTGGGTCATATCCTAAGTCTTGCAGGCAATAGACAACAGCTAATGCGGGTACCAGAAAACTAATAAATAACAGAGCAGTTACAGCAGTAAACAGCATTGACAATACTAATACTAATAAATAAAGAGAATGATATTGGGGAAATATCTCTTTTTAGGTGATGCCAGCATAAACTTTCAATGCTGTAACTAACATTTTATTACATGCAAAGTGCACTCATCATACTACCATCACAACTTAATGACAGCGCTGGAATCTTGTCTACCTTTCCATCCTCCTCCTCCTCCTCCTCCTCCTCCTCCTCAGAGGGCATTCTGCGCTTGCGAGGCACTGCAAATGTAGGAGAGGCACTGAAAACAGTGGGGCTGCTGAGGTCCGGCTGACGCTCCGGTGTCTTGGATTCACTTCTCTGCGGCGTCTTCAGCACCGAACGAAGCCGTGAGCTCCCACCGGGAGTTTGTCCACCGGCCGGCGTGCCCCCCTTTGTAACGGGGTGCTCGGCGGCAGGTTCTTATCGAAAAACTCAGGCGAGAGGGGACCTCCGAAACGTACACGCTTCTTCTTCATCATCATTGTGGGTGTCCCGTTGGAGTCTTCCTCCCCTGCAAGGCAGAAAAACCATAAAATGCACAAATATATATTTTCTGTGTGAGTAATAAGAAGCACGATGCAAAGTTGCTCTGCCACAAATTCTTTATGAGACTCCATGGGTTAGTCTTGCCTTTTCTAAACATCTTAGAAGGAAAAATAAGAAAAGTTAATCAGCATCCAATTAAGTTTTTAATAGAGGAAAAAGTAACAAAGACAGACTAGGTCAGACTAAGATGTAATGATGTGCTCATGTTGCTTACATTGGACAGTGATGTACAGCTGAGTGCTTGGTTACAGCAGGCTACTCTGGTGAAAGGTGTAATCTTTACAAACTATTCCCATCTTATGAATTCCCACTGAAATTCATAAGAGAAAGGTAGAACTGATCATGATGAAGTGATGAACTGCCAGTGTTAAACATCTTCTTCCCATGTTCTTACTCAGCCTCTCTAAAAAGAAAAAAAAAAAGTCCTGGGGTATACACTGAAACTGTGGCCCAAAAATCTAAGTATGAACTGAACCACACACTTACAGAATCTTTGTATCCTACAGCAAGTAACCACAGCCACTGTGAAGTGCAGACCACAAGTACTGTATGTGTGTCCAGCCTGTCTCACTATTCTGACAGATCCAGCTCGATGGGATTGGAAAAACACTGAATTTTTTTTTTGGGGGGGGGGGGGCTGAAATGCAACTGCATCTCAGAAAGTAAAGACTGCTTACTTTTTTATTAAGAAGCCGAGTCTGTTGGTGGTGGCGTTTTTAACAAAACAGACAATTTGCATGATTTTTACAAAATGAGAAAATATTTTCAAAGTCGTTTATAAATACATGTATGATATTCTTCACTATGGAAACACAAATGAAGTTAAACATCAAGTTCTTCACTGAATATGAAACAATTTGGCTGAGCTGAACCTTTGGCTACGCTAGAACAAACCACTGTGCACCAGGCCTCAAAGGCTAAACCAAGATAAAAGGTCAGTCGCTCTAACAAGGCCACAGAGGGCGACGTGTGTTCACCTGTGGGCTTCATCTCCAGCAACAAAGGGAGAGAGGGGATGTGGAAGGGGGAGGAACGCTGTGGTGGCGAAGTGGCTGCAGGATCATCAGGAGGTGGTCGGCTGAGGCTTTGGAGTTCAAAGACATCATCCTATTAAGAGAGAATACATGAGCGCTTTCATTCTGTTGGACTGTAGTTCAAGGACAAAGAACACAGAGAACAGACATGAGCATTTTATCCAATACAAGCATGTGTTTTTGTACATAAAATCCAGAAGGACACATGGAACAACCATAATGATTTTATTTAATCAACTCGCAGTAGGCGTCCTTCAAATACAGTGGGGGAAATATTTATTTGATCCTCTGATGAGTTTGTAAGTTTGCTCACTTAGAAAGAAATGAACAGTCTCTAAATTTACGGTAGTTTCATTTGAATGGAGAGCGACATAATAGCAACCAAAAAAATGCAGATTAAAAAAAAAAATCACTAAATAAAAGTCATAAATTGATTTCCATGTCATTAAGTGAAATAAGTATTTGATCCCAGCTAGAATTCTGACTCCCACAGATACCCAAAGATATGCCTCTCCGGACCATCACTGACTTACTGCCAAACCAGTCGTGCTGAATGATGCTGCAGGCAGCATGACATTCACCACAGTACCTCCAGGCTGTCAAATGTGCTCATTATGAACCTGTTATCATCTGTGAATAGAACAGGGCATCAGTGGCAGACCTGCAAGTTCTGTTGTTTTCTGGAGAATGCCAACTGAGCTGCACAGAGCAGCGGTTCCACTAAAGGACGTCCGGATCTCATGCCACGCTCATTGAGTCAATTTCCGACAGTTTGATCACAAACATGCACATGAGTAGCCTGCTGCAAGTCATTTCATAGGGCTCTGACAGTGCTTCTCCTGTTCTTCTTTGCATAAAAAAAAAGAAAAAAAGAAAAAAGAAGCATACAACAGTCTTTGTGCTGCCTTGAGGCCATTCTACAGCCCTGTCCAAATGTCCTCATGCAACAGCCATCTCCTGGTTTCTCCTTCACACTCCTGAGAATGTGCTGGGAGACACAGCAAACCTTCTAGCCATGGCATGCATGGTTGTGCTACTCTGGAGGAGTTGGACTGCCTGTGCAATCTGAATGGGCTCCAGGCACCATCTCGTGCTACCAGCAGTGAAACTGGAACTAGCAAAAAGCAAAATGAGAGAAAAATGAGTCAGGAGGGATAAGAAGAGAGCACTGGTTTGTGGCCGCCACCTCCAAAACCGTTCCCTTCTTGAGTATTGTGTTGTTGTTGCCACCTGTCCAGTGCACTTGTCACTTTCTTTTGCACCAAAGCAGTTGAAATGGATTCAAACTGGTTGATGCTTCCTGACTGCAGAGTCTGAGATCCCTCAATTTTAACTGACTTTGTGTAATACTATGATGAACAAATGTTGCTTAATTTTTTTTATTTTTTTGTTTTGGAGCAGTGTATAATAAGTACTTTAAGAACATCAGCTCTACCCTGCCATCACCAGAGGGGGTGTGCTGTGAAGCAAGTTTGACATAGTCAGACTTTCCTTGTTTTACCTGGCTCTGCTAAACTTAAAACACCAGTGAGAGATGATGAGTATCACATCTGGGAGTATCGCTTTGGGTCCAACATCACATAAAAAGGATGTTGGACATGTTGATTCACTCCTCTACAAAAAAAACCAAACAAAAAACAAAAAAGCCCACACATACAAACTCAGAGCTACCTGCTTCATTCACAGACATCAGAAAAATGGATGAGGAAATCTATGAATAAACGATAAATTTTTTTAACTCATAAGGTGTAAACTAGTACAGCAGGAGGGCATGCTGCATTGTTATCATTAATCTTGTGAATTTATGAATGAATGTATTTATATTTCTACTCAGCATGCTCTCAAAGTTGCCATTTATTTTATTAGAGCTCTGAAACTGATTTAGTTGTGACAAGGGAGCAGCTCAAAGTAGCTTCATTTAAATCAAAGTGTATTCAGGTCAGACCCTATCAAACACTCTGAAGAAGGAGATATGGAAATCACTTCAGTTTGTGGCCTGATCAAAGTGAAGTAAAAGTTTACTGATTTAATATTCTCAGCGATAAATAGCCTACAAACAGACTGATCAATTTTCTATTCTGTGTGTTCTATGAGCTAAAAGTGCAGCAGTATATTAAAAAAAAAAAGTTCACATCAGATAAGAACCAAACATAAAAACTCATCTACTTTGTGCATAACTAACTGAATGCATAATAATTCCTGTGACTGCACAGTGCATTTTGCTGTGATCTTACCACCTGTGTTCCTTTTTTGTGTTACTAAGATACAGCTCAACAGGTTGCATAGAAGATTCAGTCTTAGAAGATTAATTCTTTCAGCAGAGAATCTGATTTCGAGCACACTGAAAAATAAAAGAACGAGTGAAATTCTGGCGCTTCCAGATGATTTTAAACCGGAACTCGCAACACAGCCTGCTCTAGACCACGACACAAATTCAGCACACGTTTCTGAGGTGAGCTAAACAGATACAGAGGACCGCCTTAGCAACACTGAAAACTCTGACTTTGAGCTTGACATATCTCGGTTACCCATTATTGCGTTGTAGTGCAGTCCTCTGCTGCGCGGCTGCAGCTGCTCTGCATCACATTGACAGAGGAGTGTGCTATACCGAGCCTGAGGGCAAACGCCATCACGTTTCATTCAATAAAATTGTCTTGATTAATTCATGTAACAACTTCATTTTAATTAAGAATTCTGGGAAAAGCATTTTAAAACTGCCAAATTAATCAGGTTGCAACAGCTGTTTATGGCGTTTAAATCATGTTAAAAATCATTGTGATACTCAAATGACTTCACAGCAGAACAAAGACCCCGTCTGTTAAAACGGTCACTAAACATCTGCACCAACTTCTGCCTAAACATGTGTGTTGCAGCTGAGTCCTAACCTGAAGGTTCTCAGTAGAGGACGAGGCCTTGAGGTCAAAGTTCACTTTAATCACAACTTGTTCCTCCTCTACAGAGTCACTGGATGGCACCGGTCCCTGTGTAACAGCCTGCATCACCCGTTCTTCATCCACCTGTGAGCATGGGTAATAAATTCCAACTGCTTTCATTGTACTGTACTGCATTACAACAAGAACACTACTACTCTGGATAGAATTAAAGCTTTTGTAAAGTTTGATCATTTATATTACAGGATAGGATATTAAAGCTCTGAAATAAATTTTAAAAAAGGAAACATCTGCACAAATATGTTTTGCTTGAAAGAGCTTGTTGGTTTATTTCTCTTATTGGAAGCTTGCAGTTTAGGAAAAACCCCCGTTTGGCTCTGAGATCTACCATTCATAAAGGAGTTAAAAATAATCAGCAGCTTCAATGGGAGCCAGGCGCACAGAGGTAAAAACCTTTTAGCTAAATTATTTACAGCAGTCAGTTAAGTGAGTGAGTCAGAGTGAGTTGGTGTACCTCCTGCTCCTTCAAAGTGGAGTAGAGGGTAGGCACGCTGGCCTCTCTAATCTCCACACTGCAGATTTCTGGGGGGGCAGTGCGCCTCCTCTTGCTGGATGTGGGCGTCATTGGAGGGTTGTTCTCCTTTCCTCCACCATGGCTGTTCTCATCTGAGAGTGGAGGAAAAAAAAATTAGTCATCAATTAAAAAGGCATATTACATAAACAGAAAAACAAATGGGACTTGGGGACATCTAAGTTAAATAAAAACAAAATATCACACTTCAAATAATATATGATAAAAACACAGCTTAGGGGACAAAAACCTTTGATCAAAGAAATGGAGATAAAGTCTCACTTCAGAAACAAACAGCATAGAAACTGGCCTCATTTAAGAAGATGACCAAGCTCAGAAGAGATCCCTGCTGTAAGATGTTGTCACAGTAAAGCTTATACGGTGCAGTGCATTAATCCACTGCTTTATGAACGATGCCTCCAGACATCATAAAGAAATCCTTCTGGCATGGATCCTCATTGAAAAATGAAACTATTAATCCTGTGGCAATGAGGCAGCCTCACCAGACAGATAATCTCTTGTCTTGATGCATCCTCCAGTGTTGCTGTCCTGTGTTGGCATTGGATCACAGGCATCACTCTCATCCACATCCATCAGGCTCTGGAAAGAAGCCATCTTCTGCCTCAGTGTGGAGGCGACCCGGGGAAGGAAGGGGCTACTTCTGACAAGCTGAGGGTTGAGACGGCAAAATAAACATATCTGTTCAGTGATGCAGCTTGACAGGCCAGAGGCTTTCTGAAATTACAAAAGTGGTATTACAGAGTGGCAGCACATCTATCAGGTACTGCTTCTTATCTACGCCCTCCACAAATGTTAAAGTTTGCTTAGCTGAGCATCATCCAACAGGTAAATCACAGTGAAGGGGCATCCACACAGGAAGCGCCAAGCAGCAAACATGGCAACCAGAAACCACTGAATGTAAATAATGTTCAGCAACTGTGAGCAATGACGGGCGAAATAACCGCTGGTGATGTAAAGTGGGCGAGGCCACAATTAAAACTTTCACAATTACGAGGCGACTGATTTAAGTGACTACCAATGAGAGCAAAAGATTAAATGACATATGAGAGGGTGGTAAATATTTTGGAGACTCAACTGGAGCCTCTAATCAACCAACCATCAGCAAACAGCAATGCATAACAAGCAAATAGCTTTATATTTGCATGTGACTTAAGTAAATAGATTTTGCCCTTACCATTCACACAACAGTGACAGAATACTAATACATCCTTAAATCACGTTCTCCACTGTGTTCCAAACAAGTACAGTGTTACCAGACGTGTGATAAATTAAAGAGAAGCCCTGAACCCCTCCCCCCACAGAGAGATGCTATCTTGAAAAGGGGATTTTTGTTGACATAGTTTGAGTCCATCAGTGCCCTGAGAGAGAAAGATCAATGCAAATCAATACAAAGTTGTACAGCGTGATGATGAAACGTTTCTATGCTGACAGTGCTTTTCTTTTTCAGAATGACAGTGTCCCCCCATCCATCCACATGAGGGGGGGGGGTCACTGAAGGGTTTGATGAGTACACTTGTACAATCAATGCCAATGTGTGCTGAAGCTCTTTGGGAGGCTCACCAACATTACTAGGACACTTTGTTGATATTTCATTTAAACTGTCATTTAGTGTGTTATCCTTAGAATATCTGAGCTTGTGAAAATTGTCATTTAATTAGTTAAAGTTTTGCAGTGGCCACCTCCAATCCTTATTGCTCAGACACTGTCTTCAGGACAGGTGAGCTGGGGCAGAATTCTGCATTTAAAAGCCTTGCCACATAAATGTGCATAATTCAAAAGCATTGTGTGTTTCACAGCTTTAAATAATTAGAATTACAGGCTGATCTACAGCTGTCTGGTTGACAACACTTTAGTAAGCAAACTGTAGCAAGCATCACAAAATATGAATAAGTCACACTCAGAGGGCGTCTATTGCTAACTAAACTGAAAAACGCTCCAAAAAGCTGAGCTATGGCAGACTGATTCACAACATGCTGAGAACAGCGACACACAGAAGAGAAAAATCATTATGGTGCAGACATGTCAGTGGATGTTAACAGGAGTTTTAAAACTCAGAAATGTGTACTACATGCTTGCCATAGTCAGGCTTTCCCTGCATTAGGTGGCTTGACAAAACCTATGAACCCAACAGTTGATAATTAGTATCATAACGGCGGCTATAAACTTTCCTTGTTAACTCAGGCCTTCCGGTTCAGGGGGTATTTGATGAGTCATTTGATGGTTTTTCAGCATAAAATAAACTAATCGAGTGCTGCCGATTTCAGTCAGGAGTAGCAGGTCATGGAGAAGGATAAATAATAGATAAATAATATAAAATACCCCAAAAGAGACACTGATGCTGCAAGAAAGCAGAATTGTTAATCATACAAATTCATAAGTGAACATATTCATTTTAGCACTTGGTGCACTCTCAGTGCTGCCATTCATCTCCAACATGCCAGGCACGACAAAGCTCTGAAACTTTAAACTTTATGCCTAAGAAGTGCACACAGGTCTCACACTGTCCCATAATGAAGGAGACATCAAAATCACCTTAGTTGTGTGTATTTTCTTGATTGTATAAACACCAATAGAATCAATATTTTTAATCTGTCTTCAATTAGCTGCAGTCCCAGCAGTGTTAAAGGGACTTGGCAGCAAATCGGGACCGAAACATAATGTTTTCAGATTTTCTGCCCCGCCAGCTAAATACATGTGAATCTGTGTGTCAATGTCCCATACTACTACTACTCCTGTTATAACACTATGTCTCGGTTTTGTTCTGTGCCATTACTGACGTAGCTTGCAGCTAAACAGGTTTGCATATACAAAAATCAAAATGGAAAAAATAATCCTGCAGGCTAGTCCATTTTACCAAAATTTCACTGCAGCAACTCAAAATGGTACTAATGGTACTGGTAGTAGTTTGTATGACACCCACGTGCTTGTATTCGTGGCTGACAAAATAGGGGCATGCTCCTAACGAGACGATGGATGGTGTCCTGGAGGATCTCCTTCCAGATCCAGACCGTGGCATCACTGAGCTCCTGGACAGTCTGTAGTGTAACCTGGCAGCGATGGATGGATGGAAACATAATGTCCCAGAGGTGTTCTATTGGATTTAGGTCAGGCGAGCGTGGGGGCCAGTCAATGTATCTTTGTAGTAATATGAATAAGACTGAAACACTCCAAACTGCTCTGCACACTGTAGTGTTTGCTGCTTGTAATACATCCACTGTGTGCATGAGTCTTATACTGGGCAATGATTCTTCCCCTCTCTCCAAAGAGCTGCCTTAAAATGGCAGCAGTGAAGGCCAGAAATAAGCAAAACTACAGAAGAGCCAACGCTGTGGCACTGCACGGATCGCCGATGCAGTTAATAAATCGGGCCCTTTATGCAGCTTCTTGTTTTGTCTACAGTATAAAATCAGGAGTGTCATTTTTTTTTTTTTAAAGTCACAGATGTCACAGTGACACAATCATATCTCTTAACAGTTCAACAAACCAGCAATGTTATATAAACCACTTCTGAAGAGGGCTCATTATTCACCCTGTTTTCACTGCTATTTTTATTAGAGACAAGAGAGAAAAAAAAAAGGGCCTTGCTGTTTTAAATCTGATGTTTATGATTTTCACTGAATAACACTGCTTAATTATATTAACTTAGGCATTTCTAAAAGACAAACATAAGTGAAGATGCTACACCAAGGCATATGTTGTTGGTCACAGCTTGTGTTTCCTCTTTGTCACGCTCTATAATGTACAGCATAGGGAGACTGAGCTACACATTCAGTATCGCTTCTGCTTCAGTCTGCTTCTGCTTCACTGTGACAGTAATCCCTTGTACGTAACTCTGCTTTATTTAACACCTTTTGCCAGAAGTCATTCTGTCATTCGAATGGCACTGTCACAGCAGGAACGCTGTCATATTTTTGTTCTGCTCTGTTCATTTACCGCATTAAGCTAATGTTGATGCATAAAGCTACCGTCGATATAAACTTTGAGTGTACTTCAAAAGCTGATCGTCGCTGCGCACAGCAGCTCAGTGCTGCACAGCATACCACAACACCTATGTAAACAACTGCACGTTACATGCCTTAGTCAAGTCAGACATGACTGCCTGTGCTCCCTCCGGTCAGTGTATTATTTTAATTGACACTTCTGTGAAGTCCCACGACATGTGTTTAAAGGCTACTCAGTTAAAATTTGTTAAATTATATTAAAATACGAACCAGTGTAAGCTCAAATGTAAATATTTAGTAACTGTAAAGCTAAAAAGGCTTTATCAATCTCATTATTGCACCATCAACTTTAAAGAGTCCTCTCTTTGATGTTATCTTAGAAAACTAAGAGATCCTGGTAGAGCCGTAGAAGTTGAAAGAGAAATCATAAGTGATTATTTATCCAGAAAGTCTCATCCTTCAGCGCGTCACACTAGATATAATCTGAGAATCTCTGAGTTCCTGTGCTGATATCAATGCAATGGCAATAATGTCTGACGTGTTCAGACGCTCACGTGTTCATCCTAGAGTTACAAATAAATCAAATCAAGAGGTGCATGAGAAGCTGAAATGACACCAAAGGCTGGTGTGTACCAACAGCAGCCATCACTTTTGGCATGTACTGGAAACACTGGGCGACACTGGTAGGCATAAGCTAGATGGAAGAGTGCACATACAGTCGGGCCTGTACATTTTTGGATAGTGACAGAGTTTTCATAATTTTGCTTCTGGACACCACCACAATGGATTTGAAATGCAGCAGTCAAGAGCTGGCTGAAGTGAAGAAGAATAATTAAACTAACATATTACATCAGCAGTTTAGGATTAACAACAATTTAACACAGTCCATCCATTTTCACAGGCTTATAAGTTACTGGGCAAAGAATTTATAGGCTGGCAGGACCACTTCATGACAAGGGTCTGGAGTTCACCGAATCGGTTTTTGACAGCCAATATGCAGTCAAACAGATGCCAATGGAAGTGAAGGAGGTGGAAAGCAAAAACAAAAAACCCAGAACAGACTTATCAGGGACAGAGCAGAAACTTTATGAGCAGCAAATCATCGGTTTGTTACATTCTCAGAAAGACTGAAGGGGAATCGTGAGCACTCTCATAGCAAGAAGATTCCTGGTTTGAAACTTCCACCTGGAGGTTTTTCTTTGTGGAGTTTGTTGGTTCTTTCTGGGTACTCCAGCACCCTCCAGCAGTCCAAAGACATGCACGCTAAGTTAGACAGCAATTCTAATTTAGCTGCAGGTGTGAGTCTGAATGGTTATCTGTCTCTGTTAGCCCCTGTGATGGATTGGAAACCTGCACAGGCTCCAGACCCCTATGGCCATGAATTGTATAAGTGGTTAAGAAAATGTATGGATGGATGTATGGACGGATGTATGGGACTGGTAAGATCAGCAACACTCAAATCTGAAATCCACTGTGGTTTTTATGGGCCCAACTATATGTCAGTATGCACTGCAGCAGTGGCAGTTACCATTCTTGTGTTTGTCTCATAATGAAAGACAGAAAGTATGTTGTACAGTTGTGCCCTGTATCAGTAATCTACGTCAGTTTTAATACTGATCACAGCCAACTGAAAGCCAGATTAGTCCGAACAACTGTCTCACACTCTAATAGGACGTGACAAGGGCACCAGATTTGCAACCCGACAAATATCTCACCTCTGGAGTTCGGATTGTTGGCGGAGTCTTCATCCTTTGCTGTGCCATGAAGCGGATGAGAGAATTTGTCTCTGGGGAGCCCCGGACACCAACACTGGACCTCCGCCTGGCTTTTAGTTGCGCTAGACGAGACTTATCTGTAGTGAGAGAGAACAATGGTGCTACACCAGCACTTGACTGATTCTACAAGAAACATAAACCTTCTTTTGACAATTATTGTACAGTTTTCCTCACCCTCTACCAGTGTAAAAGCAACAGCAGCTGCAGCCAAATAAAGACCTGTCCTCTCACCTTTGCGGTTTGATGACGCTGATCCTGCTGGGGTAAAACTCTGCACAGAGATGCCAAACTGACTAGGTGTGAGCTCAGAGAAATTCAGGGGGGCTGAGGTTTCATTTAAAACAGAGGGGGCGTCCTCTTCTGAGGGACTCCGTGCTCGCCCCTCGTGATCACCCTCACTGGCGGCAGTGCTGATCTCCACTGAAGCCATCTGCATTGACAACATGAGTATGACTTATAAATGCAGTGCCGAAGAACCACACAAGGAATGCTAGAGTGATAACAGACGTTGCTAAAGGGATTACAAAAGCAGGCTACTCAGCAACATGCATTTCCATACCAGCTAATTCCTATAAGAAAACTGCTGCTAACAGGATTTCAACTGATAGAAAAATAAATGTTTCTAAGAGATCCTCTCAACGCCATGCTAATACAGCTAAACGCACGAAGATTTACTCAGGACTGTCTACACACGCTTCGCAATAAAAGCGTTTAGGTAATGAGTAATGAACTAGAAATGTTCAAGAAGCAGTTCAATAGTTGCAGTCACACTCCTGTCTACAGCGTTGCGTTGGTACTGCCACATGACACGGGACAATTAAACCCTCACGATCGTTGATTAACGCTAGTTTGTTAAGCTTTACTCGGCGCTGGCTAACAGCAGCAGCAGCAGCGGCGGCGTCATTACAGTGACAACAAGTAAAAAACTTACCTTGTGGATTTAGATAATTTGGTTGTCTGTCGTTAATATATATATATATATATATATATATATATATATAGAGAGAGAGAGATAAAACACACTTGGGTTTTCTTATACTATAAAAGGCCACAACTGTCTCAACAGACGTTCGTAAAAATACAGAATTATTTAAAAGAAAGAGCAGGAGGCCATTCAAATCACCCTCCACACCAGAACCAGAGACCGCTATAGATCCCTCCGCGAGAGATTGTCAGTAACGCTCGAGACTATGTTTATAGTTCACTCATAATTTTTACCTAAAAAAAACGTATATTGCTGGCAGATATAAAATATTAGTAGGAATAACTTAGTTAAAATTTTTTTTGATAATAACTGGCTAAGTGTGGAAGCCTAGAGACCTAACTTCCGTATTTTTAAGTACTCGAAAGCGGTCGGAACTCGCTTAATATGAATTGGCCAATAGAAATAAAAGACGAGATACCACGTGACCTCCTAACCCTCCCCCCAACAGAGAAAACTGTCGATATACAAGCCAGCTCGTTTAAAGAAACAAACATTAATAACAAAAATAACATTAAAATAATTAACATTAATAATTTTTTTTAGGTTTTTTTTTTTTAAATCATCGCTCCTGCTGGACTGGTTCATATTCCCTCAACTCTGTAGGGCCCCATCTGCTGTTGGCTGCTCTGAAAGCCAGAAGCTGCTGGACCTTGACTGCACCTCTCTGATATTTAAATATCCAGTTTGTTGGCCGGACAGGCTGTTGTGCTTTTAGCATTTTCTTCCTGGAATCTACTTATTTCTTTTAACGCATATGATAAAAGTGTGGGGTTTGGGTCACAAAAGCATGGAAGCATGTAAACCCTACCCACACACAAACAATCTCAAACACACACAGGGCTCCTCCTTTTGTGAGGTTTGAGAGTCTGTGGTACAGCTGAGTACACTGAGATCAGATGCAACTGTGAGCATCTCTCTACAGCTAGGACTGTCGACCACATGAAGCATGCGCCTTCTTCTGTTGACACCAGAAGAGGCTGTGCAAGTCAGAGGGAAACTTCACTGTTGTTTTTTGCAGCACAAGATGGGAACAAGAACCAACTCTTGAGAACCAAAAAAAAAGCATGTATGCGTATAAGGTCCTGTAATGAGATTTTTCAACTTTGGAAAACAAAGTTTATACACCTGCTTCTTAACTTTCTTTAATGTGCATTTTATTTATGCTTGTGTGTGTGAATCGCTTTGTGAGAAAGTCTATTTTCAGATGATTTGAGAGAATGTCATTTTAGGGGAGCAGACTTTAAAACTGAGCAAGGTTGTGGAAAACTCCCTTGTAAGCTTTGATAGCTTACTTTCCCAGCAGCACTAATGCAATCGTCATTAGCAGAAAGCATGAACCACAAAATCAAAAGCACAAAATTAAAAAGTATACTAATTTAAATATCCGAATCGTACCATTCAATTGAAGTAGCTGTATCCATCACACATGTTTATTCATATTGGCCACCAAAAGTTAAGACCACCAGGCTGTTTAGCACTGTAATGGATCCTAAACACCTTAAATATGAGCTAACTACTGCACTAGATAATGCCAATGTTATCTTAACACACTACTGTTTGCACAAAGGCAGTATTCACTGTCACTGTCAAAAACTAATTCAAAAGAAAAACTAAAGGGGCAAGATAATAATTTGGCTGTCAGGGAATCCACATTGTTCTTTTATGCAAATTCATCAACAATCTGTACTTTTTGTGTCATTTTGAGTATATTAAATGCCATTTGAATAAGGACTCTATGCAGCCCTGTGGAAAACTAACTACTGCTTGCTGCTTAAGAGGGTAAGTAGCATCCAGGTATTGATAATCAAATGCACTTGATTAACTGCTCACTCATTAAGTGTGAGCACCTCTATAAATGCAGGCGTTTCAGGAGTTTGCTGGTCTGAGGAATTCAGGTGTGTGTTAATACAATGCCACACTCTTCCCAGGAGTGGACATCAATACAATTAGAAAAAGACTGAACAAGTATGGCTTGTTTGGAAGGGTTGCCAAGCGAAAGCTTCTTCTGTCTAAAAAAGAACATGGCGGCATGACTTAACTTTGCAAAGCTGCGTCGGCGCAAGTCAACTCTGGAACAACCAACTCTTTGGGCAGACAAGACCAAAATGAAGATGTTTGGAAATAACACACAGTGCCACATTTGGCAAAAATCAAACAGCATATCAGCACCAACACCTCATACCAACAAGCACGGTGGTAGAAGGGTGATGATTTGGGCTTTTATTGCAGCCACAGGAACTGGGCACAGTGGCGGTTCTATTAGCGGGGCCACAGAGGCATTGGCCCCATCTGAAATCTAATTGGCCACCTGAAGTGCCCCTGTCCTGTCACTCATCTGTCCTTCGTGCCAGAGCGATGATCAGATTATAGGTAGATGCAATTCCATGCCGAAACACCAGTAGCGCTAATGAGCCCAATGAGGAATGTCCAGCGTGAATAAAGCTCACAGAAGAAAAAGAAGATTTGAACAATCTCGCGAGGAAAGTGTGGTGTAGTACACTTCTAGAATTTGTAGTATTCCTAGAACCATTCAAGGAGGTGTTTCATGAGCTGTTTAAGCTCAGAAAAATAGCCATTGTTGTACCAGTGAGCAGGGCTTCATGTGAGTGCAGCTTTTAGCCTTAAGTTTGATAAAAAAAAATTTAAAAAAAATCATCTACCAACAACAATGACAGATGAGTGTTTGAGTCATCTTGGGGTGCTGAGCATTGAGTTCCGACGAGCAAAAGCATTAGACATGAATGAATTTGAGAGACGGTTCAGTGCCCGTCACAAAAATGTTTTAGAGGAGCAAAATGTACAGGGCAGCCATGTGGGCGACTACTTTGTGTATGTTTGTGAGAGAGATGTTTTTAACTGACAGTATTTGTGAAAAAGTAAAGTTTTTTTTTAAAGGAATAAAATGCTGGATTTTCTCATATGCTGTGTGTGTTTGAGTGTATTTTGTCTATGTAAAGTAAAATGCATGTAAAATTGGTAAGGAGATTTTACTGTGTAAGCTTTTTTTAAAAATTGTTTTAAGTTTTAAAGTGTTTGAATATGGTATGACTGGTGAAATGTATATACCTTACCAAAACAGGGGATTGTCTGCAAGGATGTTGGACAAATACTTGGCCCCTCTATGAATACTGTGGCCCCTTGATGGCCCCTTACTCAGAAAAGTCTCTAGATCCGCCACTGACTGGGCACCTTGTAGTTATTGAGCTGACCATGGACTCCGTTATATAACAAAGTATTCTGGAGTCAAATGTGAGGCCATCTCTCTGATAACTAAAGCATGGACCAAATTAGGTCAAGCAGCAAATCTACAAGATGCATGGCCGAAAAAGAAAAGAATCAAGGTGCAATGGCCCAGCCATGCATAAATGAATATCCACAAACCTCAATGAACTGGAGCAATGTTGTAAATAAGTGAGAGAAAGAAGTGCGAGAGATTAATAAAGTCTTACAGAAAATGAGTTATTGCTGCTAAAGGTGGTTCTACAAGCTCTGGAATTATGGGGTGTACTTAAGTTTTCACAGGACTGTGCCAGTGTCCATATATTGACTGCTCATCGCCTGAAGCCTCTCTTCCCTATTACTTTTTATTTTGCTGCACTGTATTAGGGAGAAAAGCTTAGAACCTTCTATTGTTACCTGTCTAAAATAATAAACCCAAGACAGGAACCCAGGACAGTAATAATAGAACAGTTACCCAGAAGATAAATAATAACTATCGGATACATTTATAGTTGGATCCCCACTACATACATGCATGTATGGGTATATGCAGTCACTGTAATAATTGTAATAAATGTGTAGTAAATGTGCTTTATGTTGCAGGCATTCCTCCTGATAAGGTGTGCTGCACTTATAACAATGCTCATGAAAGAGAATATTTTCACTTTGTTCATTTTTAAAAGTAGCTCCTGTTAGGTTCGCAAGAAGCCATCACCTGTTGAATTTGATGAAGGCTAGCTCTGAGAGTTATTTGCAGAACTGACCTTTACATGTGTCCTTTTTTTTTTCTTTAACAAACCAGCTCGCACGCCTCCAGTAGATCTCTATCTTTATTTGTGTATGTCTATACACATATAAAAAATAAGGACATATGTACAATGATAATAAATATCAACATGTTTTTACAAATGAAATAAGTTACTTAACATACTTTTAAAACAAACATAATAGACCAATAACAGACAAGCGAAAATGGGACAAATTAAACCGTGGGTGATAACAGAATAATACAAAATATAAAGTAAGAAAACAGCAGAACTTAAACCCTCGTTTGAGAGAAAATATTATGAGCAAACAAATGCACTGGAAGTGAAGAAATGTACATAAAATACACTACACATGCATTTTTTTTCCAAGCTTGAGACTTGTTACCATTTTAAGCTTTTTCGACATGTTGTATTAAAGAAAATTCCAATCGTAAAAAGGAGAAATATTAAGCCATAACCAGGTACCAGTGTAAAGAACTAATGTGTTCTTAGCTTTGGGCTTTATGGGAATGTAATACAATAATGTGGACATATTTTTATCACAGATCTGCTCCAGATTAGTCGCTGTTTACTTCGCTTTATTTGGTTTTCAGGGGCTGAAAATTTAAATTAAATAACATGTTTGGTACATCACTCAGTCTTTCATAAAGTTAGGAGATAAGAAATTCATCAGATAAATAACTGACATGTAAACAGGAAATAAACAGGAAGTCCATCAGTCTCAAGCCCTTTTCTTTTTTTCATTTTGCTCAAGGGGGAAATTAAGCCGCAGATAAAATATGCAGAAGGGTTGCAGACATCAGCTCGATTCAGCAAAGTGGACGGACTGCTGAGACTTAAATATCAATCTGGAATCAAACGAAATCAATATTTCAACGAGAACAAACTGCAGTCTACTTTGGCTTATCCAAAAGATGAAGAGGCTTAGAAAAGGTAAACATGTTGAAATGCAGCAGTGAAATCCTGTACAACTCTTCAGCCATAAAACCAGAAATATTTTGTTTCTTTTTTGTTGCTGTTGTTGTTTTTCAAAGAGAGCATTAGTGTTGCAGAATATTAGTGTCTGTCAAAGTCCAAAAATGATCCAACAAAATGATGTACAATGATCATATCAAAGATGTACAGTCCACTTGCAGAGAATCATGCAACACTAGGATGGAGTGCTGATGGCTGGCTGCCTCTTCAACCTTGGGATTGTTTCAATATTCTACATCTCTCAGTGCTCTGTACACAGAGGGTGTGTGTGTGTGTGTGTATGTGAAAAAAAAGTGGGTTTTTTTTGGTCCTTCCCCTTCTTTCTTGCTCTGCTCCTCTGGTCCCGACAGACACGTCCCAAAAATATAAGCCAGCCCTGATGGACAAAGCACAAAAGAGGACAACATTATGTAGAGTGAGTAACAGCGGACAGCTAAAAAAAAAGTTGTGCACAGTATGACTTTGCCACATTCAGATCTATTGTTGGCTGTGCTTCTTGTTTTCTTGAAAGTAGAACAGAAAGTATGTCAGAATATTTTTTTCCAGACATCATTACATCACCGTGAGCAGCATGACCTTTTGAAAAAATTCAACAATACAGTTTTGGGCTTGAAGCAAAAAAACCTTTGAATTCTTTCGAAAATAATATGAGAAACGGAATATGAAAACTTCCAGCAAGTGTAATGACATGTAGTTAGTTGTCTATTTTTGAGCAGGAAACTGAATTGAAAAGAACCTCAATCTCGCAAGCGGAACATTGTTTTGAAGCAGAGGTTTCAGTCAGAAAAAGGCCTTCCTTGAATCAACTTATTTTGATGCCTGTCAGACTGGAGGATTTTCTCTTTAATAAAATGCTCTTGCCACAAGCTTCGGGCTGTGCGTGGCCCCTTTTCTTATCTTTTGCCAGAGAGGTAGCTTTTCAGGTGCACCTGCACTTCAATACTCGCATAAAAGAGCACACAAGGACAGCTTTGATGAAAAACAAGCTGGTAAAATGGGACGGATAGGAATGCCATTATTTTTTTGAATATATTTAGTTTAAAAGCAAAGCATGAAACATCTAAAAAATTTGACCTGATGATGGCACTAGTGGCATCCAGTGAAATACAGTTCATTCTTAGGGGAACATGAGAATCTGTGCCAAATCTCATGGTAAATGGCTGCCATTAACATCCCTACATCAGCTATGAACCAGGCCGGGCCTCAGGTCAGCAGGCTTAATTCTGTAAAACTCAACTATTCTTATACTGCAGTGATGCTGTGACATTGGTCACAGCATTGTGACATAGTAGGTAACTGCAGGTGCTACTAATTAAACAAATTAAAAGGAATGTTCTGTTCTATTTAGGTAAAGGTTCTTAACTAATATGATCAGAAACACCTGTATTTACCTACTCTTTTAGGCAACATGGCTGCTGTTAAAATGGTCAGGGGTAATGCTACAATATCTCCTCCTATATCATGAGGGACATGTAAATAGTGTTACCATGATGGGTTATTAGCAGTGACATGCCAGTTTAAGAAATTAAAATTGCTTGAGGTTGGTCCAAAAGTGAGTCACAGACAGACAGACATGTTTTTAGCCTTTTATCATGGACTCTCTAGTGATAAAAACGGTACACTCATTTTATTTGTAACTCATCAATTTGGATTTTGGTAAGGCCTAAAGTGTTAAGGCCACCATGCCCACAGATGCTGCTAGGCCTCACGTTTGCTAATTCGAGTCGCCAAACCGGACCTCAAAAATGGGAGCGTGGTGCCTTTAAAAGCATGTTCATGGATTTGTCTGACAATGTGGCCTGCTGTGTGGTACAAGCTGTTCAAGTTTGGGATTCAATATTGGTGGGTAAAAATCTAGTGTTTCTTTTAATTAGACTGCGTGTTGGCCCTATAAAATCTACAAATGTAGCTTGGTTAGCATTAGCCTGCTAGCATTGTTAGCATTTGCAAATAAATTAGGACTTAAGAGTCAACAAACCAACAAACGAAATGTGCCTGCAAATCAGTGGATGATATCATGGTGGTTAAATCCATCTATCCATCCAATAAAAAACTTTATTTCTATCAAAAAAAGTGTAAAACAAATTGAAGTTCAAGATGTTCCAGTTAAATTTTTTGGCCTGTACTTTGCATTTGTGCGTTTAGTAAGCTTTTTAACCTTTGGTGAGAGTGAGCACAGTTGGCCTGCTTTCAGTTCATAATTAACAGACAGATGTGCTAGCGATATCAATCTTCTCATTTATTTAATAAAGCCCTTTTCAGACAATGATCTTGGTTTATCAGTCTCTAAAATTGCCATTTTGTTCCTCATGGCTTCATTCACAGGGCAGGTGGGTGCGGGGTAATCTTGCATGTGCCTACCCATAAATGCAAAGAAATGCAGTTTAGACTTTTACCATGTTGAACCTGATGTATTCAACATTTAACAGTGGCCCTTATTATGCTTTTCATTGTCTCCTGTCACAGACATACTGTTATTACAGTGGGTGCTAAGAAAAAAGCTCAGCGTTCAGACTCCTCTAAATAGGATGGGTCAGACAGTTGTTTTTCTACTCTTGGCTCTGTGTGATGCCACTGAGAGTGCATATTCCTAATAGGTCATCTCAGGCTCACGTCTTTGGCCCACCCACCTGCTGCTCAAACCTTCTGATTATGAGGAACAGCCAATAAGGGGAAAGTTTTCTTAAAGCTCTCTAAAGGTAGAGGAACTAAAGAGGCACGTTTTACACACTGGATGAACTGAGGGGGCTCCAACCAAGGCAGTAAAAAATAAATAAGGATTAATTTGAACCGTGAATCATGCAAAGCTATTTCAGTAGAGTCCATGAATATAAGCAAGGCTTTGGGAAAATTGCATAATAGGTCTTCTTTAATGGGAAGGAGTGCATGTCTGAAAGCACCTTAAGTGAATTTCCCAATATGTTGAATTATTCCTTTAAAACATGCTCTTGGCAACTAGAGTGCCAAAGAAACCAAATAAATAACCGAAATAATTTGTAACACTACACTGAGCAGCAGTAAGAGCTAAAAAGAAGCTGAACTGGAAATCGTTTAAGGCTAGGATTTTGCTTAAATCTGTTTGCATGTATTTAATTAGGTGGAACAATACCTTTCACTGGTTTATGGCTGCTTCCTGTCTGGAGCCAGCTGTTTGCTAGTACAGGAGCATTCAGTCTCTTTGTCTGTCCGTCAACACTGTGTATGTGTGTTCTCTTCATGTCGTTGTGTTTTACATTATTCTCCGTCTGCATAAGTCCACAGTAGCCCCGGGTCAGTCTCTGGGCATCGGTAACAGGGAGGGGTTTCATAGGGGTTTAAGGATCCGTCGCAAACACACTGCAGTCCAGGATGGTTGGGATTCAGAGGACTGTGAGTGTGTCTGAATATATGTGTGTGTATGTGTGGGAGGGGTAGTTTCATTCTTGGCAGTCCAAGTTACTACCCTCACCAAACACATCAAATATAAAGCACTTATTGAGACATCCACAGCGGTCGCAACAGTGAGGGCTCAACTACATTCTCCATGCCAAATGTCTTCACGTCAGCTTTGATTTGAAATCAAGTGTGCAATTACTGCTCCGCTGCTACGAGCTGAATGCAAATAGCCACGAAGGTGCAACCAAAACACCTATCTGTCGCACCCTGCAACTCTAATAAATGTCATACGGAGTGCACTTTTAGTAGATTGGACTTGAAGGTGTGTTTGAAGGTCACCATGCAGGGGCCGTGCGAGGAGTAATGTAATTTTAGGCGCTTGCCCTCACATTGTCATTCAAAAGTGGGGAGCTATTAGTCTCTCAATGACTATTGGAATACTGCTGTACTCCGAAGAAAAAGAACGAGAAATGTCTTAATTCAAAGCAATGGTCACTTAAAATTAGAATGGGAGAGCTCGCAGTCTTTCTCAGGTGGTAAATATAAGACGGGGAAGGGGAAAATAGAAACTGAGCAGAGAAAGTCTTCAGAGACTGTCCTTCATTCAGCAAAAAATAAAATTAAAAAACCCCATCTTTCTTTCCAGTTCATTCATTTTCCATTTCATTTCTTTTCTTTGTCTCTCTCTCTTCTCTCCTTTCCTTCCCATGCGGAGCTCAGGGACATGATTGTCGTCTTGCTTAGAGATTAGTCTTTTTTTCTACCACTCTCACACTCTTGGCTCACAAGTACAAAAAAGGGAAGACACGCTTCCAGTTTTTAAGTGCAGTAAGCTGTAAAAGTCTCAAAGGAGCAGAAGGACAGAGAATCAGTTCAATATTTCCAGGTAGTTGCCCTTGCCGTTTGTCAAGTGATTTGAGAACAGGGGCAAAAAGCTTTGCTTGGTCCGCTCTTTGTAAAAGAAATGTGCCCTTCTGAAAGCAGGTAACACCATTTGTTTGATTTCCGTGCTTGAGGCATTCGTCCTTTTTTAAATATACAATTTACACAAGTGGCGACTGCACAGTGGAAGCAGAAAAAGCCACAATCATGACTGTGTGTTGTCCAAAACGCAATAATTAGAAGAGTTCATGTTGCTGAACACAGTGTATGAGTGTGTATATTTAACATGCTGTGTGCTATAAATGTCTACAGTGAGCCAAACAGGCATTGGCAGAGCGAAAGAGAGGGCGCGGGGAATCGACAGCATGTTGTTGAAAGAGAGAGAGAGAGATAGCAGGCATCCTTAAAAGGACAGAGGTAGGTTGGTTGTTTTGTTTTCCAACTTGGGGAACGGCGACGGAGGAGGAGAGGCCTAGACCGATGACTCCTCTGGGTTTGCATCGGGCAGCACGCTTCTCTGCTGCAGAGTGCGTCTCAGCTCTTCCTTGAAGGGGCTGGAGTAGTCGTTCCCACCCATGCCCAGGCCTCCCAGCCCGCCGCCCCCAGCACCAGTCCCGCTAGCCCTTTCCTCCCCCGCTGTGCTCAGGTTGAGGCGGATGTAGCCGTTGCTACCAGAGCCTCGGATGTTTGTGAGGCTGAGACGGCTGGGAGAGTGGATGGGCTGGCCAGGTATGGCGCTGGGTGACGCCGTGCCACTGACGCTGCTGGGCCCCAGGGCATGACCGGGAACGATCTTCAGGGAGCCGTCTGAGTAATAGTAGTTGGCGCCTGTCTCCCAGAAGCGATCTTCATCAGTGGGCATCTTGCTGGGCACAAAGGTGGGTGGCTCCTTAGGCAGGGTGATGGGGTAGACGAGAGTGCTCTCGAGAGGCTTCATGTCAGCTCCCTTTCCCAGGGCCAGCTTCAGCCTCCTGCGCAGGTAAAGAGCTGCTACAAGAAGCAGCAGGCACGCTGCTCCGAGGGTGATGACCAGTACCCAGAAGAGGCCCATGCTGCTGTCTGGAGCCCGGGCTTCCATAAAGACTGGAGCACTGGCAACCACTGCCACTTGGTAGCGCTCTGTCTGAAACTTGACGCCCTGCTCCTCAGAGTAGCAGATATAACGGCCCGCTTGCATCTGGCCTGCTTCAGGGATGATGAGGGCTTTGAGGGTCCGGTCGAAGCGCGGCCCTCCTGCCTCTGGATCACCCAGCTGGAGTTCACGATCATTGAGAACCCAGAAAGGCTGAGCCAAGTTGGAGACCAGCTGGCAGGGCAGCACCATGTCAGATCCCACCACTACTGTTACATTCCTCAGACGGGAGTGCTCTGTGGAAGAGAGGTGGAGGAGGGGTGGAAGGTGCAGAGAAGAGAAGACAACATTGGGGGTTAAGTATCATCCGTAATAAATCCATTTCATATTGAGCACTAGGCATCTCTCTTGTGCTTAATTCAATTTATTCAGCTCAGTCCAAAGGTACTCGCTGAGTCCATTCTCTTTACTTGCTACTGATTTGCTCCTGCACTGACAGTCAATTCCCACCAGGGGACACTAGAGAGGTGCAGGCTCAATACTCACCAGGGCTGGGGATGGAAACTGGCTTATCAAACTTGGCTTTTCCCCTGTTGAACCTCTCCAGCATGAGGTCCTGTGAGAGGGAGGAGGTGGACCTGGAGAGAAGCGGGCAGAAAGAAAAGAGGAACATTAATAATGTTATAAACAAGAACTGAGAAAAGTTCAGTGGTGGAAGAAACATACACAAAATAAGGGGAATCAATGCAAAATGTAGAAAATATTTTTTTCCTTACACTTTATCATCCAAATGTATTTAATTACACAGACATTTCAGTAGAAATAAAATACTGTAAATGTAATTCTCTTGTCAGTTTTTTTGGTTACATTTGCTCCACAAAGCTGACCAGAGAAATCACAGCATGTAAACCTGATGTTACTCCACAGCTTCAGGGTGAAAGTCTAAAAAAGCCCCTCCAATCAATCATCCTGTTTTAAGAAGCTGTATTTATGTATTTCACTAGTAAAGGATACAAAAAGTTTTTTTTTAAATCTTCTACAAGATATGATAATACAATGGGAAAAAAATCAATGTGAGCAAACTTGACCACATCCGAAAAAAGAAAAAGTTCCTTATAGTTCTGTTGAGTTCATGTTCACTGCTCAAAAAAATTAAAGAAATACTTTTTAATCAGAGCGTAGCATCACATCAGTTAATATTGATCTGAGATATTGATCTGGTCAGTTAAGTAGCAGAGGGGGTTGTTAATCAGTTTCAGCTGCTTTGGTGTTAATGACATTCACAACATGTGTACTAGAGGGACAACAATGAGACAACTCCCAAAACAGGAGTGGTTTTACAGGTGGAGGCCACTGACATTTTCCCCTCCTCATGTTTTCTGACTGTTTTTTTTTTTTGTTGCTAGTTTTGCATTTGGCTAGGGTCAGTGTAATTAGTAGCATGAGGTCATACCTGGACCCTACAGAGGTTGCACAGGTAGTCCAACTTCTCCAAGATGGCACATCAATACGTGCCATTATGGAAGAGAATCCAGGAGACAGGCAGTGACTCTAGGAGAGCTGGACAGGGCTGTAGAAGGTCCTAAACCCATCAGAAGCACCGGTATCTTCTCCTTTGTGCAAGGAGGAACAGGACAAGCACTGCCAGAGCCCTACAAAATGACCTCCAGCAGGCCACTGGTGCGAATGTCTCTGACCAAACAATCAGAAAGGCCATGAGGATGCCCTGAGGGCCTGCTGCCATCTAGTGGGCCCTGTGCTCACTGCCCGGCACCATGGAGCCCATTTGGTACTTGCCATAGAATACTAGAACTGGCAGGTCCACCACTGGCACCCTGTGTTTTCACAGGTTGACCCTGAGAACATGTGACAGATGTGAAAGGGTCTGGAGAAGCCATGGAGGACGTTGTGCTGCCTGTAACATCATTTAGCGTGACTGGTTTGGTGGTGGGTCAGTGATGGTCTGGGACGGCATATCCGTGGAGGGACACACAGGCTAGGCAACAGCACCCTGACTACCATTAGGGATCGGGATGAAATCCTTGGACTCACTGTAAGACCCTATGCTGGTGCAGTGAGTCCTGGGTTCATCTTGATGCACGACAAGCCCAGCATCATGTGGTTTAGTTTTGCATTTGTCTAGGGTCAGTGTCACTGGTAGCTTGAGGCCTCCTGGTGCATGACAATGCCTGGCCTCATGTGGCAAGAGCATGCAGGCAGTTCCTGGAGGATTAAGGAACTGATACCATTGACTGGCCCCCACACTTGCCTGACCTAAATCCAATAGAACACCTCTAGGACATTATGTTTCAGTCCATCTGATACCGCAATGTCATACCTCATACTGCTTTTCCACCGCCAAGGTGCCGGTGCGCGTGCCAGTTCTGGTGTAGGTTTCAGTGAACTGGCAAAACGCTTAAGAACGAGCCTGCGTTTCCACCGCGCTTTGTGAACTGATCCTTTACGTATGAGTGTGGGCAGGTCCTCGTCTGGACACAGAAGCCCAAGAGCACAAACCTGGGAGAATACGCTCATCTTTCTTGTGCTGCGCATACATTTTATGGACCAAACAAAACTACTGTAGCATCTGTGTGCAGCACAGAGGTAAACACAGACAGCGATTGAGAGCAAGACGACAAGTACACACTTTGTGTCCTTTTATCTGTTCAGCCTCTGTAGGTTGATAAGTTTAATTTACATCAAATGATGTGGCATCCTTTCAGTCCTAACACTTCACCCAGTCCACATCAGTACAGATATCCAACATGATTTTTCCCCCCACTGAGATCTGATGTGTTTTCAAAGTGTTCTTTTAATTTTTTTGAGCAGTGTATATATTTCAATTTATAAAAGAAACAAAAATACTCCACTGAGTTCTTTTGCTGACTCAAAGTTGCTGTGATGCATGATTACTAAGCAGTTTTTGAGTCTCTGGAGACTTTTTAGCTGTCGGTTTCTTGACAGATTCCTGATGAGAGGAGATGATTTGCAAGGTGCACAGAGACACACTTGCAAATTGGGACAAACACAGACCTGCCACGACGCAAGTGCCCGGGGCAAGCTGAAATAGAGGAAGTCTATCTGGCTGGAGTCAGATGCTCTACTAACTCATCACAGAGGGACATAACCAGCCTGAACTTTTCTTAAGAGGGTAAATTAGAGGCAAATCACTAGTTGACCAGACTGGTGAGGATGTTGAGATGAGTCAATGGAAAACGATATTATAATAGTCTTCCTTATTATAATTTAGAGCAGTGAAGTGGAAATTAGATAATGATGATTGGATAAATGAAATCAGCCTTTTCCAAACAGGTGCTGAAATATTCTGACTTGTAAAAGAGTTTAAGGGGCAAATTGCATTTCTATGCTGATTCAGGTGCTTGTCTAACATTTGTATATCAGCAGGCTCCTTTAAACCAAGCCATTTTTTTCAGTGCAGTATGAATGGAGGGAGCACATAGGTATTAGTCTCACCCTCGGTGGAGGTCGATGCGGACACAGGCCCTACCCTCGCTGTCCCAAGCGCAGTAGGGGTCCCGAGCGAGCAGACAGTCTGGCTGAGACTGATAGCGACTGCAGTTGGCCAAGGGCAGCTGGAGAACCTCAGAACGAGACCCGATGTACAAGTACTTCTACAGAGAGACAGAGAGAGAAGAAGAAGATGACAAAGACCAGATCCAGCAATCCATCCAGACAGAAACCAGAGAGAGATAGAAAAGAAGAAGAAAGATAAACAGGGAGAGGAGGAGAGGGACTCAGTTAGGGGTTGGAGGAGATAATGGGATAATCACTCTCAATTACAATAACATTCACCCCCCTGACCCTCCTCCAAATCCAATCTGGTTTGCACTCTTTTCGCAAAAAGCTGTTATAAAATGTCTGATCGCAGCTAAGCCAGCATTAATGAGATAAGCACTAAGCTTTAGGGCTGGGAACGCCCCGTCAGAACGGCATCGATCGGCCGACATGCCGTTGGAGAGCCGGAGGGACACAACGGCTGTCAGCACACAGGCTCAGATGACAGGGCAGAGACGCTGAGAAAACAGAAGGGCCAAGGGTTCAGTTCCCCACTGTGGTGAGGGATTGTAATGACTGTTATTGGGAAGAGACTTTTGGATTCATCAGGCAGCAAATCATCACATGACAAAGGAGCACTGCTACCACTGGATACCGATGAACAAGTGATATGACAACAAAGAAAGGAAAAAGAATTCAAAAAACACAGTCAAGGAATATCATCATCAGAAGAAGAAGACGCGCAACCAGACAGGAGATTCCCGAAACAAAAGGAACTTTGTAGTTTCCCTCCCATGAGAGACCATTAAGATTTCTCATCTCTTAAAAAGACAGAAAACAATACACCTAGGAGTTTTTGGTGGTGATATGTTTTTACTTTACCATGGGAACAGCTGGAAAATCAAACTCAAATGGTTAAGTAAAAAAAAAAGAGGTAAATTAAATATGGTCTGTTAACACGTTCTTAACGCAAATCTATTGAGACACTTGATTTCCAAACGTGTAGGAGAGTCAAATGTTGATGTCACTTTTAAGACAGTTTTTGCTTGTTCCATTCTGGGCTACTGTTTAAACATGGCAGTCCAACATGGTCAACTCTGAAGCAGAGGACACACTTCCCTGGCTGCAGTGGAATACTCAGTTTTGCTGATTGCAGTGACCCAGAAATATCTGCCTTATTAGCAGCCATAATTAGAGCAGGTTGAAATGTCTAAATACTATGGGAAGGAGCATCAGTGCATCCTTTTTTTTTTAGCTCCTTTAGCAGAGGATACAGTCAGCTGTCCTATATGAAAGGACTCAGATCAAAGTGACATTACATCTAGTGTAAACTGCTGGTACCTTTTCTACTTACCTATAGGTTACTAATGCTAAACACAGAAAAATTAGGACCATTACACTTTATTAAAATCTGCTATGAGGTTGTTGCCTTGTGTGAAGGACTTTGTAATGCAGGTTTAGAGAAGGTCTCCATAAATAAGGACAATGATCAAAGTAAGTGTAGTTTGCACAGGTTATATTTGCATAGGTTATGAGCTCATTTTGGTAGTTGCTGCATTTCCAGCTTTTAGGATTATGACTTTTTTCATTTTACTTCAGAGATGTTAATTGATACGATATGAAGATCTCATTCTAAACTGCCAAAAAAAAAAGGAAGTTAAAGGTGATTATACACTGATAACTGAATAGTGATTGTGAATACAGTCTTTCACTTCTGCTAACAGAACCCACTGGATCCAACAAACTGGCCCCTTGAAGGCATTTTTAATCTAAATCTGAGTCAGAGCTAAATGAAAGCAAAGTGTTTAAAAGGCTACTGAAGCAATTCAAGGTGTCAGTATGGTCCAGCAAGTGCTCGGCAAGTGGCAGCAACATCTAAAAACACCTTCCCTCCACACCTTTCCAATTAGGGTGCTGCATCCGCCATTAATATTCACGCCCACTTCACGCACTGATTAGTTACGGCTCGGAGGTGGGAAAAGGTGTCAGGATTTGAACTTTACTTTCAACAGTGCTCAAGATACCAGCACGTTTCATTAGTGCACACAAGTGCATTACTGTGAATGCCTCGCAGGAAAGACCGTTTCAAAGTGTGAGCAGTTGTCCCGGTATTTTAAAATAAATAAGATTGTATGTCATTTAATAACTCTTTTGCTTTCTAATGTGGGCAGAAGTTCATATCCTTGCCTTTGCTTGCATAAAGCTGAGGGACTTGTGAGAAGGTAAGTAAGACTGGACAATATGCTGTTTTATTGCTAGTCTGTGTCTTCTTCTCTCGGCTGCTCATCTGCCTCCATCTCACACTATTCTTTCCCTCCTGTTTTGCCACACCTTTGCACCTTTCGGAACGGCTAAATAACTATAAGACAAATAAAGATTATTTTCATCTCTGAATCATGCAAAGCTGCATCAGACTCCAGAAATAAACACATCTTTAGCTGAAAATGAGCAGAATAGGTCCTCTTTAAGCTAAATCTGGTGACATTGTCATTGAGGTATTTTCTCTGACAAAGCATCTCCAAAGCCACAGAGGATCCCATGCAACTACTTTCACATGCTGGGCTTTCCGAATTGACTTTCACGTGTCAAACTGGTCAAACGATTGAAATACACCCTGTTGCTGGTGTCTTACCTTGGCATGGGAGATGGTCAGGCTGTCCACTGGCTGGGCTGTTTCAAACAGCTGGATCTCCTCTATGACATGTGCCTCTGAACCCAGGATCACTACCCTCTGCAGCCAGCCCTCCGCTGCAGCACAGAGAGGAAGAGAAAGGAGGTTGGAGCTCACTTTATTTCTGTCCTATTCAGTGAAATTTTCAATCAAAGTTCACTTCAGTGCAATAGTCATTCCTCACCCCTCATGGCATGCACGAATATTTCAAAGCATTCATCAAAACGTATATTTTGAAACGGATAGCTTTGCCACTAGCGGTTGACTCCTGACACAAAAACCTTGATAAACGACACACCTTTGACAGCAAAGCAGCTCATTTAAAACATCACGGGTACAATTTTGGCAAATATTAACCAAAACCCACCTGTGACAGCACACCAGTTCATTTCTACAGTAATGATATGTATTAGTAAATTAAACCAAATGAACCAAAGCACCCATCACTGCATAGTCATCAGTTTAAATATTAATGATCAGAGCACAAACACCTGTGACTGCACAGCATTTTACTTAAAGATTAATGGCATCCAAATATATTCACAAACACACACAGGCATAGGAGCTCATTTAAATATTAATGATGAAATATGATAATGCAAAAGCACTCCTTTTGATGCCAGCAATTTAAATATTAAAGCGCAAGCTGCAAAAACATAACCTATGCAGCAAACACTTTCTTCAGCTGCACTTTATGAACTATTGATTGCTAAAGACATACTGACTGTGTTGCTCAAATTCTCCTGCTTCATGCTGAGCTTCTCAAAGGCTAGCATTTTGAAATGAACCTAAAAAAAACACAGGTAAAACTAAACTAACTGATCGTATCTGATTACCCCTCTGACATGTGCTTAAAGAGCCAGTATACAAATAGAAAGAGCCTGAAACTGGAGCAACTGACCTCTTATATGGCATTATTAATTACACTTGGGCTTTTCCTGGTTTCAAAGGGCCATACACCAGCATCATCCTAAGGGTCAGACATGTATTTATATTGACATGCCTCAACTGAATGTAAAATGTATGCCCACCATTGAGCTCATGTAAAGGCCTTGACCAGTCAACAAAATTATGCATTTTAATTACAGTTATGCAGGTAGGCTATCATAAGGCTGTCATATCGCAACGTCACAACAACCTGTCTGAATATTATAGCTACTCTCAGTATAGTGCATGCAATAATGGGCTTTTATTTTTGTCTCTGCAAATATTTTTTAAAGTCTAATGTTATGTTAGACTGGCCTGAGCACGACTGCTGCATGATTGTGTTAGAAATTTCATAATGGATGATGTAGTAAAATTTGCAAATTTCTCCCCAAATCCCCGACTCAGCCCTTTCATCTGCTATGAATAAACCCGCCTTTACAGCTTCCTTTCCTTTGAGCTTTGGCTCAAAGACTTGGATTTTGTTGCATGCTTCTTTTCAGTTCAGTAACTTTCTGCCTGTTTCCTGTCTGCTGGTGAGTAGACTTAGGGAAAAAAAAAACCTGACACAAATATGTTCTTTGGAAACTGATACTGTCCTGCAGCAAATGGATACACGGGCCTCTCTTTTCACTCAGTAATGAAGTTCTCAGTCCCACACCTCTCTCGAGATTGTCTGCCTTCAGCATCAGCTTTCAGTTTTGTGCAATTTTGTATCAGCTAGCTTGTGGACTTGCAGGTGCAAAGCTGGTGTGCCCATGTGTTTGATTTGGTGTGTGCAGAGGGTGCGCGGCAGTGTGCAGAACACTTCTGCAACTAGGGTGGCCAGGATTTTTGAGAACCTTAAGACATATGCAGGCTGGCCTAAAATTTGGCCTGTGGGCAATAATTTTGACCTAAAAAAATGTTGGCTGCAAAAATAAATAAATAAATAAAAACCTACCAGAGAAACATACATCACAAATGCACAAAGCCACAGTGTTATCAAGCTGCCTTTCATCAACATCAATTTGTGACTGAAAAGGTCGAGAAAAAGAAATTCTCTTGCCAGAACATCCAGCTGCTGTATTGAGCTCCAGCTCAGCAACAAACTTAAGATGAATTTAAAAGACTGGAGGTGCTTCTGGCCCTTTAACACCTCGGGTAACAGCATTTGAAGACTTTTTTTTTTAAAGTGGTGTGTGGGGAACTGATGCTGGAGGAAGAGGAAGAGGAGATCCTGTGCTCCTTTCATGTAGGGCATTGTGAACAAGTTTAGATCCCTGGTGATGAAAGGTATTTCAGGCACAGCTGGTGGGGTGACCTTGATGTGTGTGCATGTGTGTGTGTATGGAATAGTGTTATGTGCTGACATGTGCTTTCTTCTGTGTTCCTCTTGATTACGAGACTGTCACAGATAATACGAAAAGCTAACCCAGTAGCCAAAGGGGGGCTTGAGAGATGGAAATACACATACAGGCATAGCAAGCAGAAGGCATATCACCCCACTCGCCTCTCACGCCGTCACAGACCAGTGTCGGCTAATCCCTCAATCCTATAGCCTGTTTTTTCCCTTTAAAAACAGCCTCGTCAAGCACTCCTTCTCTCTCTCTCTCTCTCTCTCTTTTCACATCAGCTGTCGCTATGCCGCCGCTAATAGCTAATCAAGCCCGCAGCCCAATTGGCACTGTGAGCGCACGTCTGCCAAGGGCCCTGTTGAGTTTGTGCTGTGAAGCACGACAAGCGGGGATGACTGCACTTGGCTCAGAGAGTGTGAATGTGCATATCTGTGTGTGTGTGTGTGTTTGTGTGTCCATTAGTAAGGTGTGAGCGTCCATGTGTGTGTCGCAGCAGCCATGTGTGTGTCTGGATTGGCCTCACCGCTTGCCAGCAGAGAAGCCCTGAGTCCGCTGTTGTCACACTGTCAGTGTTGTCCCAGTCACTCTGTCTCTGCAGTGATCTGAATGGTAAGTAGGTGAGGCTTTCCATTCATGAGATGGGCTGCATTCAAATTCACATTCCTTGGAATCCACTATTAGATCTGTGTTATCCAGGATTAAGGCTCTGGGAGGGCGGGCTGATTTCTGATCCAAAACAAGACACCTGCGTATGGGCCCAATGGCTACTGACTGGAGATATTAATTAAGTCGCACGTGCATAGACGCTTCCTTTGATGCATGAAGATGGAGCTCAGCATGCAAATCTAGCCCCTAATTGAAACCCAGCTAAAGTCTGGCCAGATGGCATGTTGTTTTTGTGCCACCGTACCTTATGCCAGTACCTGTTCCTCTCTACTGCCATGGCCTGTAAGCTCTCATCTCTGTGACAAAAACTGTATGCATCTCCCTTCAACACACAGAGACGCACATACTCACGAATGGGGGGACTATGCAGAAAGACTGTGTACACTGGCATGCTGAGAACAACACACCACAGGGGGTCGACCAAATAACAGAAACATTGTGCATTATGATGTGATTTCACACCACTGTACTGCGTTCATATGGAAGATGATTCAACTTCTGATCGCCTTTTTTTTTTTTTTGAAGCTCGAGAGAAAACGATGCTCTCTTGGCCTGCGCTGTGGTGTGCAGAGACGGACATGAATAGCTATGTCAGTTGGAATGTAAGCAGCAACTGCAGCTGAAATGTCACAGCATTTGGGCCGTTAGTTAAAGAGCAAAAATTAGTTGAAGTGACAGTTGAAGTGCAAGTGCTGAAAGCAGCCGAGGAGTCACTCGAGGGGTAAGGCATTAAAGGACTTAAATTATTGCTTCAGTTTAAGTGTAGCTATGGAAGCAATCAGAGTTTTTGTTGAAGTGCCAGGGATGGTGGAAGTGTGCACACTGGAAACAGTTGAGCATTTGGAAGAAGGCTCTAGAACTCAGGAGGGAGAGTGCATGATGACATAGCTGCATTTGTGATTTGTGATGCTTTTTTTCAATATAAAACACAGCCGTTTTAGCCAATAACCCAAGCCCGCCTCATAATTTATACCTGTGCCGATGAAGAGCATGTTGTACGGCCTCTGGTCCAGGGCGCTAACGCGATCCACTGCCAGCCTTGTGAAGTTGACGCCCTTGGTAAGCAGCAGGAGGCGGCCCAGAGCTTTATCCTCCATCAGTGGGTGCTTCTTGGCAAAGTTGAGCGTGGCGTCAGGCAGCTGCAGGGAGCTGTTGTAGCCGTTCTCCCTGTCTGAGTTAGTTATACACTGCAGTAAAGAGAGGAGAAGGAGAGACAGAGGAGTGAAATGAAGCAAGGAAAGGAATGGAGAAAGAGATGAGGCGAAAGTAAGAGGGCCAGGAAGGAGAAAGAGGAAGAGGAGGAAACTTCTTAGATGCAGCTGACACAGGTTGGCATGGTTAGCTGGCTTAGAAATGAGTGCCCCCCCCTCTTCAGTTTTGTTTCACACTTGCTCTCACCTCCGCCTGCCATCATACCCCTTCCTCTGCTTCCTTATTATGCCCTTAGCTTTTCGTGTTGTGCCAGGTTTCCACCTCTAAGCTACACCACATCACCCATCCTTCCTCCTTCCATATCCCTCCATCTCATATTTGCCCTCCCTTTTTCAGTTAAAAACCAGGCACTACTTTTTCGCTTTGTGAAGCTGTCTAGTGATCAAAAATTAAGCAATCAGAAGTTTATTACCGATCCAGGCCGTGGTGTGGGGACAGTACCCGTGTAGCGTCCCCACCTCTGCGATGCCTCTCTGTACTCCTTGTAGGACCCTTTAAACACCTCCTTCACGTTACTTATCTGGTACTGACACACAGCTGACACGTCCACGTCACCCCTGAAACATGGCAGCAATATGGGGAATCAGTGATGTGTGGCAGTAATAACAGAGATAAATTACCTTTCATGTAAGTAAGAAAGATACACTAAACAGGATGTGAAAATGTAACACAAGATAAGATACCTTTGTTTAACAATGAAATTTTGTTGGAGCCATCCTCCAGGTGCCAAAAAAAATAAATAATACGAGAATAGAAAATACGAATATAAATAAAATAAATAAGGATCTGATATTTGCAGTGAGCAGAGGTAGTATGATATGATATTTACGGTGAGTAAATATACGTACGCTGAAAATAGTAGAATCCAAAAATATCAGGCTAACACTGGCAGAGAAGGGTGTTGCCTTTAAATGGCTTTCCTGGTAATATCAATGTAAATAGATACTAAATGTATGGTCTAAACTGATGTGTTGACACATCTCCAGCATTTCCATGGTGAAGCAAACTGATGTACAAATTGATGCCCATGTAATACGGCTCCTTCATACGCCAGTGAAATCCATCAATTAGTGCTGTGACTCAGGAAATGCATTTCATTTAATGGTGAGGTCGGGGATTCGGGAGCTCTTAAAAATTTTTTTTTTTTTTTTCCCCACCACATTTTCAGACATCCAAGTGGGACTAAAATTGGGTATTGACGTCTGACCCAGACACATTAAATTATACTTGTACTTGATATCTCACAAATATCTTTCATTTCCCTGCTCATTAACCGGAATGAAACCATTTTTTTCCCCATCCCGCTCTCAAACTGAGCCACTGTCGCGCTGACAGACAGGAATATAACTGCGAGCAAGCCAAACTGTAGTTTGGTACTCAGGAAGTGGCAAAATCCCAATTTACACCCATTGCTGTTTGAACGTTCATGGCTCTAAATTTAGCTTCAAATGGATTGCTTACTGCTGGTGCAAAATGTTCTTTTTTTTGTTTTCTAATGTTTTTTCTTTTTTTTAAAAGTGGTAAACAAGAAAGGTTGAGTTCATAACGTCCCATCATGTGATATGTCCTGTGAGGGAAACGCTTTTTCATTCTGGAACAGTACGCCTACTGTTAGCGCGTGACAGAGCTGCAGGTTTTATAAGGTCAACGTCACAACTAAAGGACAGCACTGATGTCTTAGCAAGTTAAAAAGCTACCCTATTCACTCACATTATGGCTTGAACTCTGAGTCATCATTTACATAATGTCCAATTATCTTAATGTTATCTCCATCAAAGCTACGGGGCTTTAAGGAATCCCCAGCAAGTCACACAGAGAAAGAAAGGGGATTAGGCTCTTTTTTTTTTTTTTTTAAAGCAGCAGAAGGAACTCTGAATGAAGAAACAAAGCTTGAAGTTCAAAGCTGGCTCAGTTTGTGATATGATATCTTACTGAAGAGCACAAAAGATTCACATCAAAGGGCGCTGCCTGGAGACAGAGAACATCTCCAGCTTCCCTTTCTGAAGACAACCTTCTGCCCTCGCTCCAGTTTCTTTGTTGATAAGTAGCTCATTAACACACCGCTGTTATGTAGTGGTGTCCAACAAACAGCCGTCTTTGCTCCACTAATAATGCTGGAATAACTTCTCACAACTAAATCATGACTGTCAACACCCTTTTAATTAACAGTTTATAGTTTAATTATCGCACTCAGAATTAGTTTTCTATGAAGTTCTTTTAAATGAAGATTTATTTTATCCCGCCGTGTTTTAAATGTGCGCATCCGAAAACAGTGAGCGGACAGCAGCAGAGTCCGTGTTCACGAGAGATCCGATTTGCCGAAATAACCAGGAGGGTGGATTTCTGCCACTATAAAATAAAGTAGCTCGGCCGTGATACTAAAATGAGATTATAAATACTTTGATTCGACCAATCACTTTGAATCATGAATGATTTTTGCCATGAAAATGTATGTTTTGTGGTCAACAAGTTAATGTGATATGTTTGATCCTGTTTAGAAAATGTATCCACCATCGTTTAAAACTAAATTAAAACCAGGAGACATTTAATCTCTAATAAAAGCAATAAACCATCAAGCTGTAACTCACATTAATGTCAGCTAAAGGCCTCATTACACAGGAAATATCTAATCACACGAAGTACATAATTAGACTCATACTGTCAGAGTGACCATTGGTTTTAATAAGAGGCTGACAGGTTGGCAGATGACAGCTGATAGCATATGTAGTAATTAACTCACATCTATTTGGGGTTTATTCTGAAACAGATATACCTGCAGTTGCTTCTGCATGTCTCTGACTGCTCTCGCTCTGACTTACCACTGGGCGTGGAAGATGCCGTAGAAGGTAGTACCCCGCCAGTCCTGCCCCGGCAGGGTGAAGACGGCCCTCAGGTTGTTGAAGTAGACGTGACGCTCTGGAAGGGAGCACTCCAGCCGGGCTTTCTGGAAGGTGGTCCACTTTTTCTGCAGGGTCCTGGTACCACCCAGATCACCCTGAGAGAGGACACATCAGAGCTTATCTATGGCTGATGACTATTATTTTAGGATTTATTAAAGCCCCCCCCCCGCCTACTCAAAATCATGTTTTATGTTTATTTTTTTGACCCCCTTTTGCCTTCAGAACTTTATCTAGATAATAAAGCATTACTGAATGCTTTATTATCCACATAAATAGTTTAGTTGATGGGTTTCACATTCATATTTGGAAGGAGGAAACTTTTAATCCAGTTTTAAGATGACTAAGCATTACAGTGATTTTATGACATCACAATTACTTTGGCCAATTATGGTCCAGTGTGCAACTCACACAAGAGTGACGTGAAAACTTCAGTGCACAAACACTGAGAACGGCATTTTTTTTCTCGATAAAATTCAAATGTTTTTTTAATTAGGTAATTAAAAGATCTGACTTAACCAATTAAAGAAAGCACTTTATTTTTAATAATTTTATAACATATTTAGAGAGGAATTTTCTGCTTCTACTTCAAATTTAATTGAGTGCAGAGCTCCAGAGATTTTTTTTATGTAGTTATCTTAGTTTTGTTTTACTTAAGTTGCACTTCCACATATTGGCACCATCTGAATAATGTGACTGGACTATTTTGGCGATGCCATTCTGCATCATCTTCTGATGACGGTTAGGATCTGATTTTGCTACTTCCTGTCTGTATGGAAGTTCTCTGATGGCTCAAAGAGCTCATCAAGAAATGACTCCTATTGATCATTATTATTTATAGGTTTTGGCCATAGGCTGCAAAGTGATTATAAATGATAAATAATGACAAACATAAAGAAGCAGGATGACAATGACGCATCTGATAAAGAAATATTGTGGGATGATTACTATTTAATGGGTTTAATGGACTAACAATGTAGAGAGGATACCAAGGCAGCAGCCCTCTGCTTTCTTATCAGGGTAAAAGCCCCGCACTCACACGCTGAATGTAGAAGTATTGCTTCTTGAATTGTTTTAATTTCACGAGATGTTCTTAAAACCAAAACACAAAGATCTGCTATCAGAAACTATTGTGTGGAACTCTTTAAATGGACTGCACTCTCTCTCCTTTTCCTGTTATGCTGCTATGAATATTGTATTTCGCTGCCCTCGTCTTCACCCCATGAAAGTCAAATACCATCCAAGTAAATACATTGTAATTACTCTGTATTCATAATAAGAAATTTTTTCCACATCAGTGGGCCAACTGAGCTGCTGTCATGTTGAAAAAGGATTTTAAAGAGCTTTTATACCCTGAGATGTTCAGGTCTACCATAGAAATTGAAGATAAAGACACTAACAATATTAGCTTTTACAATAAAAATGGAATATATATTGACAAGGAGTATATTTATGAATTACTCTGTGAGCTCAACAGAGGCATATTTGCCATATTCCTCTCATTTCTATTATCCTCAGTGACTGCAGGCATAAAAAAAAAACATGAAAATGCTCATTTTATAGCAATGAGACATAGACATTGTGCTCCTGCTGTAATAGCAGTATAAGGAGAATGTGCTGAATTATTCACTGCTATAGTACACATCATGTAGAGCATCTGTTTCTAATTTCATTCAAAGAGCTTTATTGTTCATCCTCACAGACATTAAAAGGCGCTTCCCATAAACCAGAGCATATATTCTACACTAAATTACACACATCTCCGTCGACTATTAGCAATCTGTCTCTAGTGTTTATCACTAGCGTAGTTTAAAAGATGCTAAGATTACATGGTTGCATAAGTACGTGTAACATGACACTCAACTTTTGTTGCGTGAACTGAAAGGTCCTTGAAATTGTGCAAAATAAAAAGAACCGCTGCCTCAACTCACACCGACTCTCCTCATGTCAAAAATCACCTCTGTCTGTCTCTGGCCATAATCTCTGTGGTGTATCAAACCTAATCAGTTGTCCTAATGAGGCCATTAATTAGGCAAATGAATGCATTAATTACCAAATACATCTATGTCAGTGCAACTGTCTCCATGTAGCACACTGTTAGTAAACTGGCAATGAGCTGAAGCTCTGTTGGTCTTGTTGCTGGATCAAACAAAAGCACATTACAGCTGACTTTGTGCAGACATGCCTTTTCCCCCCTTATTCTGCTATTTAAATAATCTCTGAGGGTTTTTTGGGGCATTTTTTATAACAGAACATGTTTATATAATCATGAAAACTTCAAACACCATAGCAAATGAACAGAGCAATGTTGTTTAATTCAAACTTGTTTGATGGAGGCTTGGCAATGACGACATGTGTTCTTGATGCTTGGAGGTTTTATGATCATTACTGATCTTTAAGCCTCTAAAGAAATACTTCAAGTAAACAGCTGTGATTCCCATGCTATGTATCTGCTGAATGTAGCTGAATCACTAATTCCGTGACAGCGATTTTGCAGGTGAAGGACAAGAAATGATCAAAACAATATGACCTGCTGTGGACAAGAAGATATTGGTGAGATCTGACCACTACTCTTGTATAACAAAGTTAGGGGTAGTGTATTTGCATGCAGTGTTGTTTTGCCAACACTTCTAAAGGGATTAGCAAGTTGCTTAAGCATCTGATTTAACAACCAATCAGCATGAAAACCAATCCATGAGAGGCTTGCATTCCCTTTTAGCTGTGTGTTCCTATAATGACATGCCTACATGAAAAAGCTATAACTTCTCAGTGTATTTACTCTATATATGTCATTTACAACTGCAAACAATCCAATAGTTGCTTCCTTATATGGGCATCTTCTGCTGAAGCCTACAACTCCTAAACTGTTAGCAAGTGCTGCCTCACATTATTAAGTGCTCAGAAACAGCTGCCAAAACAGCTGGAGAAAATGGAAAACAGCTGATTTGCAGTCAAGTGTGCACAAAACTATGATTGTGCAGTCAAATCCATCCCTGTGCACTTACAGATTGATTACCTTTTGAATTAGTTTGTGATTTCCCCATTAATAAATGCTCGCAGGCACACTACACAATGAGTGAGGTTAAGGTACTTTTAGGAGATTCTTAATTGAATCTGTTCAGGGATCAGTTTTGATTGTCAACTGTAATCGGGCGTTACCTTGCAGACGCGGGCCACCCGGGCCACATTGGGCTCCGTGTCACAGTCCAGCTCCATCGCTCGCTCGGTAAAGAAGAAGTAGATCTTGTCGTCGTCGCCCTCTTTACTGCCACTGCTCTCCCTCACCAGGGCTGAACCCACAAAGTCAGGCTCTGCACATACAGCAAACATGCAGACAGTCGGTATCGTATATTTACATGGAAACAGACAGCCTCACCCTGCGTCACTCCACACACACAGATACAAGCACGGCAGCTTGACACCTCCATTTCATTCCCTGCCAGCCTTTCTCACCTCTTTGCCTATTTTCTGTCATCACTCTTCTTTGCCTCACCTCTACTCCAGTCATTTTTACTCTCTCTCTCTCTCTCTTGTTTTTTATTAATGGTCCATCTTGTGTGTGTGTTTTTTTTAAATTTTTATTTCTTTACTTCCTCTAGTCACTGCTTTCTTTCTCAGATTGGACTCCTCATTAGGTTCTGAATGTAGAAAGGCAGATACAGACAGTTTTAGACCCAAACTGCTGGAGGCTTTAAATTCAACAATTTTTATGCAAACGTGTGTGTGTTTTTTTTTTTTCCCAATTTCAAGGACACAGTCCAGATGGACTGGTGCTGTCAGTATTAAAGTCTCTGAAGCTGCCTTTTAAATAATCACAGTACACTACAACTCTCCACTGAAATCCAGGCCAATTAAATGCTTTTAGGCTGGTGAAAATTGCTTAAATTAAGATGAGGCTTGCTTCTTCGCAGGTCTGTTTTTTAATAAAAGCTCTGTATTAGCATGAATAATGAATGGACATATCAGTCCAAACCCCTGCGTTGGCTGCATGTTCCGCCTCCCTCTCCCCGTCCTCTATTCCCCTCATCAATCCCTCAATCTTTTCATCAGCAATCCTCATATCGGTTCTTCCATCACATATTTTTTCCTGCTGTGATTTCATCCTCTTCTCGCTTCTTCATTTCTCTCCAAGTGCCTCAGCGCCCCCCCACGCCCCACGCCCCACCCCCACCCCCCACCCCAACGTGATAACGGTCCTTCTCTGCAGCCCAAGCACGGTCTTCATTTCCTGCAACTCAATTCTCTTTCTCTTGTTCTTTTGGGCGTTTCCTCGTCTTATTTTTATTTAATGAACCTCTGGTAAAAAGAAGCCAGTGTTATTTCCCTCCACTGTGACTTTATTTTATTTTTTTTTAACATACATACATGTTTCATTTGCCAGTATCAGTGTGACTTGGGGAGAAAAAAAAAGACTGAATATTATAGTTGAATTCAAACAAAAGTATGCATGACCTGACATTTTTCTTCTGAATATAATTTGATAAAACAGCACACAGCAGCTAGGATTGATGTGCACAGGATGGAAAGTGGGTTTCTTAAAGTGTGAGAGTGAAAACTTTGTGTCATTAGCTGGCTACACCTGATAACAGTCTGAAAATCAGGCCTTTCCCTCATTTCTGGAATAACACAGTGCATCAACTTATTTTGTAATTCAAGGAAACACACACCTTGGCCTCTCCTAACAAGTGTCTTTATTGTGTATTGTGTTTTGGCTCATTCACTTTGTTCCACAGCAGATCATGGAGACTGAGCAGTAACAAATGTTTTGACTTTCAGCAGGAAATGGTAATTTTATGGTATATTTTTGGTTCTGCTTGTAGTATTTTATAAACTCTTTTTTAATTTAATAAATATCTGAAGCTTCATACAGCAGTAGGATCCATATGAGAGTCTCCTAGAACACAATTATACTCAAGATGGGAAATTTAGCTCTTATTCTCTTTTCTTCCCTCCCTGTCTTCCCTCTTCAGCTGGTGGGCTTATCAAGTCTCTCTTCTTTGTCTTATGTGCTCTTTATTATTATTTTTTAACTTACCATTGAGCCAAGCAGGCAAGTATTCGCTCTTCATGCTGTAATGCTGTTGGCCCAGGTTTCTCAGAATCACTGGCTCTGTACCCAGGAAGTTGTTGAGCGTTGCTGAGTACAGCTCCTTATCTGTACCAATAAAATGCAAGCTTTAGTTTCATTCTTTTCTTAGTGGCTATTGTACAGGCTGACAAAGAGAGAGGGTCAGTGGTTCAGCTGGGAAACACAAATGCAGGATGGTGAATGGGTGCCTGTAGGTTCAGTGAATCTGTCCACGATGAAGTGAATGCAGCGTGCAAGTTAAACTGGACTTTTGGACTCTCAGAGCAATAGTATGGCTAGAAAACAGATGGGAAATTCTGCATGAGCAGTTTGTGGAGATTTGATGGACATTTTATGCTTCTTTTAGAGCTCTGAAAACTGTGGGGTTGTTCCCATCAGTACACAAAATTGCTGAGATGGAACAACAGAAGCTGACTGTGTGTGTTTTTCTTTTGATAAAAGAAGTCAATGAATTTCCATTCAGGGACTTGTCTTTCTCTTTAGGTTGAAGTGATTCTTTAACAATGCCTGAACCTGTTCAGAAACATCCAGAAACAATTACTTTTATTATTCATACAGGGATAAATGCATGTCTATACTTACCCACTATAAGTCCAGTGTGCCCCTTGGCAGGGTCATATGGGCATTTTCCCTTCCCATCTTCCAGGGCTGCAGTGTTGAGGGTAAAAGAATCTGCATTCTGCAAACATGCAAAGATTCACACACACACACACACACACACACACACACACACACACACACACACACACACACAATGAGAATGATCAGTATATATCGACCTACGCTGCACAGCTGCAAGGTCTGTCTGTCCGTTACAAGGACCATATCTTCACAACTCGCCATGTTGTCCTGTCGCATCAGTGTCACACATATGCGTGCACATCTACTCGCTCAGGCCTTCACACGTTCAGTTAACCCTGCGTGAGATGCTGATTTTCCATTGCATTTATTTTGATTTTGTCTCACAGTGGTCTTCGCCTCAGGTCAGATGGCAGAAATCTCAAGTTGACACCTGTCAGCACTGGCTCGCTGCGACTTGCTATCTAGGGAAATGCATGCGTACTTACCACGTAAGTGCATTTGGGTTGGAAGGCGTAGGTGCCGCAGGTGTAGAGGAGCGTGTGGTTGTAGCTCTGGAGGAAGCGGATGTAGTTGAAACACTCGGTCTGTGAGAGAGAGCGACGAGGAGTTATTTGAAAGGCAGTCAGTGTTGTTGTTGTCGCTAATGGGAAACCGATTCCATCAGAAAGACTTTCAAAATACTTAACGCATCATCTGAGATTTAGCCTTACACTAAAGCTTCACTGTGACTTCTTTTGGATCATCACTAACCTTGAAAATGTTTGCTGATAAGACCCTTGTATTAGGAAGGTGTGAAATCAGCGTACATTTACTTGATATCGGCGAGCGAATCTATCCAGTGTCCAATTTAGCTAAGGCAGTGAAACAACATATTCACTAAAGCGAACAAGAAAGATACTGATTCATTCAAAAGATATGACTCCATATATCAGAATCATTCATGCAGTGCTTTATGGGAAGTGCCCTTTAATATCTGTGCCGTGATGAAGAATAAAGCTCTTTGAATAGAAATGCAAACAGATGCTCACACGTGATTCATCCAACTGTAATAAATCAGTGCACCAAGTTTATGTTGCTCTTGAACCAGATGCAAAACAGTGCGATCTGATGCTTTTAAATTCAGGTTTTCTGCTCAATGTTGTCACTGATTTTGCATGAGATGCGTCTGGCAGACAGTCCTCTATCAAGCCCCCAACTACAAAACTGCATAAAAAGAAAACCAATTAAATGTAACAACAGGTATTCTAAAGACCATATGGTGATTCCTGCGTAGTAAGTAAATTACCATATGAAAGCACCGCAAGATAGTTTTGCTGCTAAAGTAGATCAAGAGAATAAAAAGATTAAGAATAAAATGAGTGTTTACAACTGCCCAAATCACAGTCCAGCATACCTTATTTTCACAGAAAGAAAGAAAAGTCATCGATCCTCTGAAGGTAAAGTTTCAGTGTGCATTCAGTTGTAATGAATGCTTAAAATCACTGGAAGTGTTTTTAAATCCCTAGTTGCGCTAATTCATAAACATATATTTTTTACTTAGGTCGGAGGCAGTTTTAGTTAAAGAAGTGCTGCTGGTGCTACTGCACTCCAGTGAACTATTACACCCTTACTCTTTCAGACCCCATCAAAAGTTACGACTGTTCATCGAGAGAAGGTTTAGCTTCATTTCAGAAACCTCTGCGTGCTTCTATAAAATATTTAACATGACTTCTTGCAAATCACGCTGCCTAAGCAGTGTGAGGTTTTCCCCGAGATTAAATCTGCAGAGCTAGCAGGGACCAACTCACACACCAGTTCATGTTTGCAAATGTACCATAACTGATGGTGAGAACTGGAGGATGCTGAATTTTAAAAATGTAAAAAAAAAATCAAAAGATCCTTCTCTGACTGCATTACATCATTTGTGCGTCATAACAATAACAAAACACATCTGTTAAAGAAATGGCTCCTTGTTAAGAAATAGGTGAGAAGACACTGCTATCATGCAAGAGGGAACTTCTGGGAGGCATAACATTATGACCACCTGCCTAATATTGTGTTGGTCCTCCTTTTGCTGCTAAAACAGCCCTGACTCATTGAAGCATGGACACTTTTCTATCATAACCAGCATTAACTTTTTCAGCAATTTGAGCTACAGTAGCTAGTCTGTTGGATCGGGCCACACAGGCCAGCCTTCGTTCCCCAGCCTTGATCACCCATAACGTTGTCACTGGCTCATCAGTGATCCTTCTTTGGACCACTTTTGGTAGATACTGACCACTGCAAACTGGGAACATCCCACAAGAGCTGCAGTTTCGGGTCTAGGACAAAATGTTCACTTGCTCCCTAATACCCCCCCCCCCAGACACACACACTAACAGGTACCATGATATATTACCTTTTGGCAGGTATATAGGCATATGTGTACCAAAAAACTGCAGTTCCTTTAGTGGCCACTTGAGGGTTCCTCCAAAGCGAGTCAGCCCCCCCAAATGCCCAGCTTTACAGCAGACGGAAACATACTTACAACCTGGTATAAAAACTGCTGATCTCTCTAAGTATTTCCCCTTTCATATCAACTGTGCAGGTGGTATTGCTTTAACTCACCTATTAAAGTTGTCTTCAAGCCTTAAAGTTGTGCATTTTAAGACATCTGGACAGATTTTACAGGTGGTGCAGCATTACCTGCCTACATTTACACGACAGTAGCTACCTGTGCTCCAGTTTTGATGAGCGAAAGTATTTTTAGTATTTTTAGCATAGGCTACTAAACATTAGCAGGTATCTGTGTAAATCAGTTATACAGTTCCCGTAAGCACCATGATAGTGTCAGCTGATATCTTAGGCCTACTGTCTACTTCTGGCTCCAAAAACAAACAAATTGTTTAACAGTGCTTTACAGTCTGTGTTATCAGGTCTGGCTCTTTAAATATGAAGGTAAGGCCAGCCAGAGGTTATCTTAGTTCATCATGATGACTGGAAACATCTCCTCTACAGCTAGCCAACATGTTAGCAGTTTGTTGTGTGCCTAAATCCATATAAAACCAAAGAAAGGTTATGTCCTGGTTTGTTTAGTAACTGGGAACAGTGACTGTTCATTCAACCTTTGACAAAAACGGGAATGTGTTTTATATACTTGTGTTTGTTACATGATAATTGTAATATTTGTTCTATAAAACCAGGTTGTCTTGCAGTGCAACCAAATTTTCATTATATTCTATTATTGTTGGAGCAAGACTTCCATTATCCCTTTTGTTGCTTACAGCAAAACACACAGACTGAACTACCTTAAAAGTTGCTGACCTTGTCTGGAAGATGCACTTCACTGTGTGCTAATGTAATGACTGGAAGCTTTCCAGTTTGAAACCTTAGACCGGCTTGATAAACTGCAATTGAGTGAGTAGTGGAGTGAGTAATGTTTTCATGCTCTTGGAAATGATTGTCTTAGAAACTAGTACTGTGCACCCCTTGAGCAAAGCAAGTAACCCCAACAGCCATGTCAACTAAAATTTACATTACCTGGTTGTTCTTGCCCTTGGCAGCACACTCTCTCTTCTTATCCTGCGGAGCCGGCCAGTCGATCTGGAGAAAGGAAAGGCGCAGATGTGTTGAGCTGCAAGAATGATGTTGCCTGCCTTTTGCCCGCAAGTAATATATCTGTAAGTATGCCGCCCATTTGTATATAATATACTGTGTACGCATTACATGCTGCAAATAGGGAAAGAAACTGCCTCTTTTGTCTCCAACAAGGTGCACACTGAGACACACCACTGCAAAAAAGTCCCTTCCATTTTTTTCCATTTTGTCTAATTCAGTCACTAAGCTCTGTATTCTTAACCACTAGCTGCAGTAACTATAGCAACAGCCATCACCACCATCGGCAGTACGTTTGACAAATATAGTTTGATACTCAAAATTTTAACATCTTAAAGATGATCTCTAGCAGGAACTGAGAGTGGATGTACATGAATATATAAAAAAAGAAAGAAGGCAAAGACATGTTCACATATGTTATACCGGTTCATCCTGAGCTAAACACACAGTAAAGTTAATTAAAACAGTCCACCGCTTTTCTCTGCCCAGGTGGTGCAGAGAAAAGCCACAGGGTTCTTTCCCTGGCAGCTGTGTTTCTGCCCGATCAAACCCGTGATTTGTGGTAGGTAGGAAGCCGTGAGGTCTTTACTGCAGAACAATTCTCTGATGATTGTACCATTGTTTAAAGGATCAAAGCCAGACTGAAAAGAGTTCAAATTTAATGCACTTGAACAAAGTACTTCTCTAGCTGTGGGCTTTTATCCTCCAAAAGGTAAAATCTTGCTGAAACATGTAGGGGGAACGAAATGGTTTTTAAAAAAAAAAAAAAAAAGTGCACATACTTTTACACTTCATATGTCCATACTTTGTTTAACCAAGAAACTTTGGGATTTATTTACAGTAGCTACTTTTCTGAAACTGTAACACATGGCTTAACCCTGCTATGTGGACACAAGTCCAAAATATGAACTCTGTTTACTAAGAGGTTTCCACACCATTAAAAATAATTATACTGGCCATTACAGGGAGAGAACAGCAGCGTATTTAAAATTAAACTGATTTACTTGACCGGATTTAAACCAGCAGCAATCAAATCATGGGCTTCTGCCATATAACACACGGGTAGGTAGGCTGTCGTTTAAAAATGAGATACGCTTTAAAACAATAGTGGCAAATTTTAATGGTCTTAAACAGGAAAGAACTATGAACCTGGTTGGTTTTACAAGTGAACTTCGGTATAAGCCAATATGAGCATAACTACATACATTTTACATACAAAGAAGATAAAGGACATGAAAATTATTCACCTTAGCCTTTGCTATCACTGTTTATTGAGTATCCAGTGTTTACTAGGGACATGATAGAGCTGCAGTGATCAAACTTTAATAAGCGACCTAATCACTAGGATCAGTGGCTGTGAAATATCACCTGCAGGATCGGTGGATCTAACTATTTAGGACTTCTCATTAGTCACCAGCCATCCCAAGAATTTCTCTGCACATATTAAGCATTAGAATAAATATAATTCAGGTGGTAGAACTAGCTACCCTCAGTATCAATGACTAATGGCTTATAAAGACAAACTCCCCCCCAAATCCCATTGATGCGCTGCTTTGGAGGGGCTTTGGCTCAGGAGGTAGTTGGTCAGTTGGTGGTTCGATCCCTGGCTGCCCCAGTCTGCGTGCCAAACTATCCTTGGGCAAGATAGTGGACCCCCGAGTTGCTCCCGATGCATTCATCGGAGTATGAATGTGTGTGAATGCTAGACAGATAGCACTCAGATGTGGAAAGTGCTTGTATGAATGAGACTGAGACATGCTGTATGAAGTGCTTTGAGTGCTCATGCAGAGTAGAAAAGCGCTAAATAAGAATCAGTCCATCTACCATTTACTTTAATAATGTGTAGCAGCTTTTAAGCCCTGTTCAGAATTGGCATTAACATGCATCTCGGGAGATCTGATCAAAGTGGACAGCTCCAAGTGCGCCAGTTCACACCTGGTATTAGAATGCATCTCCACATGTGTCTTGAGTGACCACTTTTGATTGGATTTCATTCCCCCACTCTATATGCAAATACATGTAGAACTTAGATCATTTCTGTCTGCGAAGACCAAATATTCTTGTTCTGCATGGGTCAGATTTTCTAAACCTGTCCTCCCCTGCAACCACATTACCAGAACTGACCTGTTACCTGCATTTAAGATGCGGGCCAACACTGCCATGCTATTATAAGTCCTGCAACCTGTGTCCGCGAAGACACACATGGGCTACACAGCCATTCCCTTCAAAGTGCTTTCTTTTTACTTGCACATCTGGCCGGCAGCCTTATGCAAAATGAATGGCTACTAATATCCTAAAATATAAATGGGTTTATTTAAACCTGCGATATAGCTTCAAGAGATTCATTAAAAAAAATGGACAAGTAAAGATTCGGTTGAAAAACTGCATACAAATGGTGGCATTTGGAGTTAAGGTCAGTTAATAGGGATTCATTAACTATAAGAGCCTTACTGAATATAACAAAAACATATAAAAAAAACATGAAGCACTGGCCAATCACTGATGTCCTATTGTCTGATCAGCTGTGAACTGAGGGGTGAAAGCATTGTCCATCCATCCATCCTTTTTCCGCGATGTTTCAAAATTAAAAAGAAACAAAATTCTGGCTGCTTTTGATGATCTGTTATCAGTAAAGCTGTTTAGCCTGAATATTAATGCTGTGGTATATCCATTATTTCTACAGAAAACAAAACAGCTTTTGTTCCTACCCCTTCTGCTTTTAATTCATTCTTATTGGTGTGAAGCATGTGAGTTGTGCAGGCCCAACCTTTAATGCGACCCAGGCCACATTCATGTAGACAGTGCAGAAAAATCTGGCCACGTGCTGCCCAGACAATCTCTGAATGCGGTCTGAGCGACTGGGACTCAGTGAATATTGGGTGCATTCGCAGCTATACTTAAGTCTGTTCATTCCGACTGGTTGGAAGTTCCTAAAATTGTTGGTTAAACTAAGTAGAACAAAGATGCTCAAATTTCACATCATGTGAAATTCCAGTGGGATCAGTTTTTCTGATTAAGAGTAGGGTAATCATTCCACTGTGTGGAAGTGGGCTCTAAAAAGCTGGAACAAGGTGAACTAGTCCATTAAATGGAACAGACTGAAATTCATAAAAGAAAAGTATTGAATGAAATAATCCACAGTCATCATGGGGGGAAAGAAAAATAATTAAATAATGCAGAAGAAAGCACTTCAATGCAGATGGGAGCTGCTTGTCTCAAGAAAGTCTAACTGCTGGGAAAAACATCCCTAGAAAATATCCAGGGAAGAAAGAGAGACAGCAGCAAAGAAATAAAAGAGAAGCAGTTACAGGAAAGAAAGGCAGGAGCGAGCGAGTGATGGGCAGATGGTGACAGAGGGGCCGGACTATTCCCTCGTCCCTGTTCAGTTATTTTTCTGACTTGGCTTCTTCCGTCTACATTGCACACTGGGGGCTGACAACAGGTGATCTTATCATTACTGTAAGACTCGTAACCCTCACTCAAACAGCCAGCGGCTGAGCCAGCCCTGTCAGTGTGTGTGGGTATGTGTGTGCATCTAATAATTGCTCATTACGGCAGTAAATCAGATCGCAATCCCCAAACCGCTGCGGGCTGCTCACTACACCTTCATTGCATTGCTGTAATTGTATTGATCGCAATATGGACCAATTATTGAGGGAGCAAAGCAAAACCAGATTGAGCCTTTGAGGGTTTAGCATCTCTCTATGTGCAAGTGCGTGTGTGCATCAGGTCAAGTCAACGGTATTTATAGAGCCCTTTAAAGAAACACGTTTGCCCCAGAGTGCTTTGCAGGAAAACAAGATCCGCAAATTAAAACGAGCACGGTAAAAAAACAAGACTGAATGAGTGCATCGTGAACTCTGAGGAACAGGACCAGAGCCTGGGCAAGTGTGCGTGAGTGCCGGTCTACTCCCACACATTCACAGTGGATATGTTTGTGCTGTTAGAAGTGAAATATTGGAGCCAATAGCCGCACACATTATCATCTTAATATCTGGCAGCCTGCTCACAGTATTACTGTTGGAGACTTTCAGCACAAACTTGAAAACAAGAGTAGTTTAATAACCTTCCAGAATAACTGTAAATCACCACTGCACAAATATTTAGAGCTTTAATATCGGAAAACACCCCTTTTTTATAATTAGCAAAGACGATTCTTATTTGTGACTATACCAGTCGGACCAGTTTAATTCAGCTGAAGGATCTACAGAGCTGAACAGACTGAAAGCAGTAATATCTCAAGTGAAATAGCTAAGATGGTGTGTAAGAGAAATACAAACCAGAGTTTTATAATTTCCCAATACTTTTGGATAACTGCCTAAAAAAAAAAGATGTTTGTTTTTTTTATTTGTATCTACCTAGCTAACATGGCTGCTAGCCAAACACACTCATCACCCAATTTTGCGCCAAGTAGAAGCGAAATTTGTCGTAAAACTATTGTTAAAGTTAGCAGCAACACACTTAATGTTAACCACATACTCTGTATAGTGTAAACTGTATTGCTGTAGCGTTTGGTAACAACAGAAAGGTTTTTTTTTTTTAACTGATAAGCTTGACAGCCCATCATGCTTTGATCTGTATAACATTATTTTCAAGTTTCTTTTTGATTTAAAATAATGCTTCTAAAAACCGTCTCCTGCTTGTCTTGTATGTTCTCGTTTTAATGTACATTTGGTCTCTTTCAGGACTCGTCCTCCCACCCTTCATAATAAAGGAAACTAAAAAAAAAAAAATACATGCGGGTCAAGCCAAATGAAACGTTAACACAATAGAAGCATAAAGCTCTTAATATATTTTGTTATATTCATTTTGAGAATGTATTCATTTGCTTGGTAATTTTTACCATTTAAGCTTCGATGTGGCCCGCAGTGTTACACACCAGACTGACAAAAGACCTAACAACCAGAGTGACTCAGTCGACTTTGTTATTGTACTATAAAGTCCTTTGATTGCCTGCCAGAATATGTGTTCTCAAATGTCCTTGAGTCTAAATGGGAAAAAAATAAATAAAATAAGGTCAGCCTGTTAGTTAACAGACTTCAAAAAAGTATGGCAGAGACAGAGATTTTGTTTAATATTTTCTTCCTTGTTCATCCAAGCTGAACCTTTATAATTTTTAAAGACTTTCTATAATAATTCTATCACACATGATATCATAATTGAATTTGGTCTATTTAAATTAACTATTTGAAATGCGTGTTTATCTCTGCAGCACTCTGTACCAAGTCGTGCGGAGGATGCTTTTTGTTCCTGAACTGTCCATCATGAAGCTGCGTGATATTAAATCTTATGTGTTATCATTTAATTTGTTGCATTTCTACAAAAGAGTTTGAGAATATGTGGGTGTTTGCAGCGGCAGTCAGGCAGTAATTATTTTTCTTGAAATCGTTCCTTGTCCTTATTGAACTGTAATATATTTATATCCCTTTCACTGTCAAAAAAAGAAAACAAAACAAAAAGCTTTTAAAACATGTTTGTGTGCTTATGTGCGTATTACCTGTGGTCGGAGCTGTCTACTAATGTCGTTGGGGTCCAAGGCGAACAAAGCCTCCCGCGCACCGACGTACAAAACCCTCTCGTGGTCAGACAGAGTCAGCATGCTGTAGTTGAACACTCCCTGAACGCTGAACCTTGCCATGCTGTCCAACACATCTGGATAAAGACACACAGATGCATCAATGCATTACATCACATGATAACGCATAACTGCATTTTCTTTGGCTGAACTGCTGGCAGATGAATAACACCTGAGAAGAACATTTCACACTTTCCTTGACGAAATTTGTTGATGTCTCAACTCATTCGCACCTCCGAGCCTCACCCACACCACCGCCTATAGATGAGCGTCATCCACCATGATACATCTCTCCCACTTCTTTTCACTGAGATTTTGTGTTGTACCGCCACACAGCCATTAAATGCTACCCAGCAGAGCTCCTGCCTGTGAGAGCTCTTGGATTGTGGGCTCATGACAGTCTTCCACGCTGGTCAAAGGCGTCACCAGCATGTTTTTGGTGTCACTAAAACAACAAATCTATAAGAAAATTTCGGTTTATATTATAATTGAAACAGAACTACACTTCTGTAACTCCTCTAGCATCTGTTTTATGGTTTCAGAAAACCCTGTGATGAAAGACTTTGGCCAATTATGGATGTTTTTAGAACAGATAAGCGGAGGAGTGTAACACGGTATAAAATTCAAAAGTATGACTTCCACCTGGGGGAGTGGGGTTCAAATCCCGTGAGAAGAAAGAAGGCAGTATTGTTTTATCTTTAGTGTTTAAATAACACTAGTGGGAGGGGCTTAAAAAGAGCGGGGGAGCTGCAGGAGGAGAGCGCTCTAGTTTCAAATTCTGTATTTTTTTTACTTACTCTATGCAATATTTTCAGATACTGCAGTTGCCTAGATCAACATTTTATTTAATAAAAGAAAGGAGTGCGAGTAAATTAAAAGAATGATGTCGCAGCAGACAGCTCAGTGAAAAAGCTCTAAATCAACCTGTAACCTGTAACCAGCCCATGACCACACATGGCTGAGTGACCAAGTTAGCAACTTGCCAGCACTTATAGCACTGAGCAACTAAAGAAAAGTGGCGCTAAGAGTATGAGCAACTGACTGTGCATTTGGCAAATAGCAAGAAACAGCTGCAAAAAAAAATAAAAAAAATACTAAGGACGTGCAAATTGGCACGTGTTGACTCACATTTGCAATGTTAGCTTTGTAAACTGATAATTTAATAGTTGTGTTTACGTCTTATCACACTTCCCCCACAGTACAACTCCTTTAGTCCAGATATTTAACTTTTTTTTGAGAAAACTTATCCAAACCAACATTTGATTTAACTGACAAAGATTTCATTTGGTCCCTTTTCAATTTACTCAGCTACTACAATTACAAGAATCCACTTTTTCAGCAATTGGGTTTATTGAATATGTAATTAAAAGAACATAACTGCAGGTTAGGAAGGAGGTCATAACATGCCAGGTTTTGAAAAGTTTGCTGAGACTACCCACAATATCTAGCTTGAAGATCTCCTGTAAATTATTCCTGCAGGATGGAGCGCTGCACGGAAAGCTTCCCAAGCTCTGTATTTACTTTGAGAACCTGGAGCAGAAGCCGTGTCTTCGGGGAAAGTCTGATAAGTTCCAGATCTACATGTCAGCAGTGAGATAAGGCAGTCGTCTATTTAGAAAAGCTGTGCAAATAAACAAGAGGCAATGATGCTCTCTCAGACCAGCCCTTGTTTTGATGGAGAGTGCATGGGTGTGTACCATTACACCCAAAAATTATGAATCTAATAGCATAGTTTGCCAGAATCTCGAGCTCTTAAAGTGGGAGCACGTTGATGAATATAGATGATTGATTTAGGGCTGATGCAAAGACTGAACGAGTGCATAATCTGCAGAATCACAACTATCCTTCAACGGCTTCAATCAGCCAGTGCTTTAGTGCAAGTTTTAAAAGTGCATTTGCCACGAGCCAGAAGCCAAGATGTTTGTATTCATACACTTGTCCAATAAAAATTCCATTAAGAGAGGTAGCTTTCAAATTGGGAAAATCGACTAATCTTGTTTTGGAAAACAACTTAAATTGTGTTTAGCCTCAATTTAACACAGCTTTAAGACCAAAGATTGTTAAAGCACTTATAAACTCAGCATTCCTCGATAAGGAACGGAGTAATCCAGGCTATACAGAGCACCAGCAAACAACAGCGCAGGGATTTAAAGTTGGACCATTATTATTTCAAATGGAAAATGCAAACGATAGATGAGATTGGAATCTTGCACTCCCGCATGCAGAGCACATCTGAATGCAGGGCTTTACGAGCCCATATAATGCTTTGTTTATTTAGCTTTCTGTGTATGTAAAGGGTCCGCAAAGTCCTCAAAGCAAACAATGAGCAGTCTACTTTTTATATACTTGCCAGAGCCATGTGTCTAACTTTGAAATGTCTCAGCCAGCAGCACAGCACAGCAAAAGTTTTGTTGTCAGCTGCAAGAGAGAACACTCTCTCCCAGAACCCCGAGGAAATGAAGACCCAGTGGCTTATTTATTTTTGCTGGCAGCACCCCCACCCAAAAAAAAAGAAAAAAAAAGAGAGAAATCCTTACTTTTATAATGTTGCATGACCAGAGCTACGTCTCAACACTATAAGACTGAGGGATATAATCAAAGAAATGGAGTATAGCTGTCCAGTCAGAGCAAACTGCAAAAGGACAGCATGGGGTTTCTATTTGTGGTCCATGTAGCATGCTCTATGAAGTGGCTCTATAGTGTAGTAGTTTACACATTTGCCTAACAAGCAAAGGATCCCCAGTTCAGTCTGGGTAGGAGGCACAGATCCTTTTGGGCTTGTGTCAGGGAGAATATCTGGTGTAAAAATCTGCCAAATCAAACGTGTGGTGTTGTGGTGTCCCTTGTGAATGAGGGAGCAGCTGAAAGTAGCAGACTCGGTTGGGATAATTAGCCACGATCGGTCGTTTAATGTATTTGTATGCTTTTCACACACAGTTTCAGGCTGTATATGAACAAAAAAAAAACAAAAAAAAACTGAATCAGTCACAGCACTGCGGACTACTGTTTGGAAGCCTCAAGTTGAGCATTTTGATCTTGAAACTGAAAAACGTAAGTGAATGCTCTGACTGAGAAGCCGAGGACACGGCGTACCCACGCAGTACTGATTTGTCATTAACTGTGTGAGGTCTGTGTCATCACTGGTGACGACCCTAACCCTAACCCTTAATCCTAACTCCAACCATTAGGTTGGTCTAAGTCATCACAGGCTTACCGGCTATGATGACTTAGACCTCAGACGATTACAAGGTAGCCCTGCCCTTGGTCTTACCCTTATTTTATTGATGATGTGTACTCATTTTAGTGTAACTGGGACTATAATTTACAAAATTATGCTGTCGTCATATTTCAGGCTGTATGAGAGGTGGATTAATTGCAGACTGAAACGCGGGACACAGGAGACGGGAATAACGCCATAGCGAGTTTTAATGCTCATAGTCCAGGGCATAAACAAAGTCCAGAATCCAAGAAACAAATTGCAAAGGCATGAAATCAGAAATCTCTTGGGATGCAGAACTCTAGGAACACAGGGAATACATGACGAGCAGCACACAGCCATGTGGGGAGACTGAGACAGTATATATAAAAGGTAATGAAGGAAGTGGAAACAAGTGGGGAACACGGCTGAAGACAACTAACCAAATGAGACGGGGAAGAAAAACTCAACACGAGACAGTGAGCAAAACTTACCAAAATAAAGCAGGAAGAGAGACACGGCTGAACGGGGAAACAAGATTAGCTAGGCAAAGAGAAACACTAAAAGACCAACACAAGGAACAGAATGGGAACACTAAAGGGAACTAATAAACCTAAAGTCGTGTATAAGAACTAAAGGCGAAACAAACAAAACGACAAGGAACCAATACCAAGCATCAGAAGGTAACAAAGCTCGTGAGCACAATGAAATACCAAACTATGAACAGAATACAGAACATGAACCCCCCAAAACTAATAATTTAGAGAAAAACTCAGACCCCTGGGTTCACTCCACAGGGGTCAGGATAGCTGTATTGATTCTGCAAGACTTGAAACTAGTGACAGAAAACACAAACTAATCAGGAAAATGTTCACTCATGTGAGAGTTTTTTCACTTCCATACAAGTTACCTCCTGCTGACCATCAGAATTCCTTGTAAAACACAGGCTCGGCTTTCTTTTTCAAGTGTTGCTGCAATTACTGCTGTAATTTGATTAAAATTACCAAATATTAGTTACCTTTTGTCAACTCAGCTACCCTCCTTTGACATGAAATAGACGACTCGATGTGATACATTCCCAGATTGTTTAATTTGTTGTGGATTACCCGCAATTTGGGGTTGTTTGTCATTTTTGCCGCTCACAGGCTGACACAAACAATCACAAAAAGATTATGACAAAATCACAAAATGCTCTTTCCTCGCTCCCATCTGTGGAGACGGAGCTGGAGCCGACTTTTTTTTTTTTTTCCCCATAAAAATTTTAAAAAGGCACAGCCACTGTTTTGCTGTTTGCTCTCAGACACACAGGCATGCATACACACACACATACACACACACACCATTCAAATCCCCTGACAAGCATGCAGACAAACTAGTGGTGCAGAGCAGAAGGGAAAGCTGAGACAGAGACGGGAGGAAAGAGAAAAAGGATGGTGTTTAGTTTTCATTATCCACACTCATGTTGCTTGTAGTGTCACCTTGTTCTCCCGCTCCTCCCCTCTCTCACTTTATCTGGGCTGATAGAAAGTGTGCAAAATGCGAGGCGACGACAGCCAGCGCCGCACGTAATGTGATCTCATATAGCGAATAAGAATATTTCTTTTTTTGTTCTCTATGCCAGCAGTATTTTCATGTCTTTTGCCTTTTTTTTGTTTTTGTTTTTTTTGCTTCAACTGAAAATAGCAGCTGAAATCCAGGGAGGGCGCATCAGGAACCGGTGTGATTTATGGTGTGACTAACTGCTCATGTGATGCTGTGGCCTACTTGGGACTAAATAGACTTATACACACGGAGAAGCCTGTTCTGGGTGAAGGAGCACGCCATGTGTGAGTGTGTATGTGTATGTGTGTGTGTGTGTGTGTGTGTGTGTGTGTGTGTGAGAGACAAGAGAAAGTGAGGTCAAAAAAAGAAAGGGAGGTATGTGTGTAAGCTTGAGAGCGTAAACTGTTTAACTCTTACGATGCCCTTGATGCCTTTGAACTTCAAGGCTTTTTTTTCTTCTTCTCTCTACAACCACTTGATAGCAAATAATAGGCATTCAATTTAAAGCCAGTTTTCTTTGAGCACATTGCTTTAGTACTGTGCATTTATATCTTTATATACATTTACTACAAAAATATGTGCAGGTGATTTTACACTAATGATGGCAAGTAAACCAAGGGCACCCACAGTTGAATGGCACCTGTGTAAACGCCATCCGCTGACGAGCACCACGCGATACTGAATTATTGGACCAAGATTGCTTTGCTATCTGAATTTCCCAGTAACACAATTTCAAAAAATATATTGTTGCACTATTGTGGTGTCAAGATGTCCTGCTTTGCACAGACTGTTATCCCTTCACCTTCATCTTACATACTGAGGCAGTGTTCCACATTTCAATTGGCTCAAACTCATCTGGGTTTCACAAGGAATATGTTGCTCAAAAATTGATGTGTTGACCTGTGAATGCATCCCCACTGAATCCCAACAACGACAGAAGACAGAACAGCAGCCGAAACAATGGCTTTAACAGCTACTGTGACAGTAAAAATGAATACATGAAGCTCGCACAAGACCGTAAACACAAAGTTAGATTCCATTCATGCTTACTGTGTTGACTTTGGGAAGGAAAGCTGCCTTCAGATAAAAAATACAGTATATTTTTCCTTCACATAATCGATGCTAAACCTTCAGCCTGAATATCAACTTCAGACTGCCTTTCAGCATTACTAATTTGACACCCCCCCCCCAAAACCAACACTTTGCTCATCATTTCATTGTTGTTGCTGGGATATGATCATCCTGCAGCTACACCCTAGAGTGGAAGGTTATGAAATCTGGCACGCTGATTAGAAACAGTGCCTTGAGTCTTTTCACTGAGTTACATGTTTGCATCTCAAGTATTCTAGCTCTACTAAAAGGTCAAATTTTGAGGTGCATTTATACATTTATACAGCAGTGTGTGTGTGTGTGTGTGTGTGTGTGTGTGTGTGTGTGTGTGTGGTCCACTGGACGCTAGTAACAAATGAGTACTGCCTGACCGCTTACGAGTGGGTGCTGTGATTGTTAATAGTTGCTCTGGAATCGATTGCTAAGGCTCTACTGATGCACGACAGTCAGTGACCTCCTGATAACCACCTATTGCTAAGTGAAAAACCTCCTTGGGATTGCTTTGGTTGATTAGCTGATTGATGCAGTCGTAGTTTGCATGGAAAATGCAGACTTGTCTACATATGTTTATTGAATAGGAATTTTGTTTGAAAACCCATTTTAATGATGCACAAAAAAGTGGCATGTGATTATTAGGCGGGCGCTGGGGCAAAAATGAACTCTAATAACTGGTGGACACATTTGACACAGAAATCCTAAAACATTATCTTCCACTGATCATAGTTAAGGTACTGTGAGTTACAGACCCTTGAATCATGTTTTTTTTTCCAGGGAGAGCAAAGCAGATACAGAAAGTTACCAAATATACTAGGTTTTAAATCTCCAAAGTGTAACAAACCAATTTTAAAGCAGCACTTTGACCATCTTAGGTCACTGAAACCCTTTAATTTGGACAAGTTCAGCTTAAAGAAATCCTAAGACGTAACATGCTTTGAAGGGTACAGAGGGATGGAAGGAGAGAGACAGAAGAGGGAAGTGAAGATATAACCAAAGGAAGGAAGGGGGATAAGTACTGAAGTTAGCTTATTATCTGAAGAGCAGTGGCGTATAAACAGTGGGGGGGTATGTGTGGATGAACAAGCTCGATGAGAGTGAGTGAAGAGAGAGAGAGAGCCGGCTTCCTCGGGGAGAGCTGAACACATCTGCTGTGTTCCACACTGCTGGGCAAAAAAACTCCAGAGCTGACATGTGTACTGAGGTACACCCACGCACGCACACACGTTTGTGTCGAGGTACTTGGCTGCACAAATCAGTGTGCGTGTACACATGCACCCACAGTGAATATACACAGTGCGCGTGTAAGCTAAAAGACATAGCATTTGCACACAAATGCAATACACGCACGCACGCATTCAAAGTCCTGAACAGCTCTCCAGGGTACCTGCTCAGTGACTTCAACATCTCTTCACCAACAGATGGAAAGTTTTGCTTTGAGTGGCCTGTTTGAAGTGATCAGTGGCTCTGTCATTAAGAGGCGATGCGGACATGTGCATTTACCACCTTCCATTGCAGTGTGGCACCCCGAGGCTACCTGTGATGTGTGTGTGTGTGTGTGCGTGTGTCTGGAGGTTGCAGCCTGTCCACAGGTGACATGGTTCATCTGTGTTTGTGTGTGTGTGTGTGTGTGTGTGTGTGTGTGTGTGTCAAGGTATGAGAACAGCATCTTTTAAGTTTAAGAAATTTTTTGACTTGATGGGGAAAAACCCTCTATTCTGTTTACTGTTTGAAAAATGATGAAGAAAAAACATGAAGGAAACATTTTGTACATACAGTATACAGAAATCCATCATTCTACTGCTCTCTGAAAGGAATGTACTGTTTGTTAGACTGAATGCTATTTAAAGCCTGACGCTAAGGCTATTTTAAGATTTTTCCATCATTTTAAGGACCTGGTGATTGTGTGTATGTCTGAGGGCAGTTTGGGTTAAATTACAAGGCCTTTGATGCTTGGATAAAACAATCACAGGGAGCAGAGGAGAAGTAAAAAGAAGCAGGCAAATAAGAAATGACGAGCAAACATAAGGGGAGGTGTAATGAGTTTAGCAGACAAGGGAAGAAATACAAACAAAAGAACAAACAGAAAGCCAGAATGAAAGGGAGAGTGCAGAGAATAGACTACTCAGATGGCCTGATCAAGGTCAGTATCATTAGAAACCAAAAATGATCAGCGGTCACTGAACTACTCAAGATCTTGAATCTTGAGTAGTTCAGTGACTGCTGAAGCCAATCAGAATCAGCTAAAAGCAAAAGCTGAGAAACAGGAAGTGATTCGCTGACTTTCGACATCAAACAAAGGCTTTTGCAAGTTTTTGGACAAGTGCCTACTCGATGCAGGATTTTTAAGCCCGATCCTGACATGATATTTGGTGATTTAAAATCCGATATATTTGCTGATTTTTTTCATATGCACACAGTTTTCTTAACTGATTTCCCATTTATTTCCCATTTAGTGTTACAAGTCAAGGATCACTTGTTTATGCTCTGCTCGACTGCTTGCACCAGCATACAACCAGGAAGTTGCAGAGTGCCCGCTAGTGGACAAACTGCACAACCTCAATACTCATAACATGGTTGACATGTGTTTCTCTTCTTTACTTTTTAAATTTTCATTTATTGGCTGTTATGCATCCTGATACTAATATATTTAACACATAACTAATATTGGTCGGGCTCTATTTTAGACTGATTTGGTTACTTTTGGTTCATTTCTCTTACAATTTGAAATAAGACCTTACATGAATCTTGTGGCATCTTTTTAAAATTTTTTTTTTTACATGTGACCACTTTTCTGTTTGCAACTGGTGCATTACACAGACGTATAACAGGTTAAACTAATGTTATACGTTTAAATAAGCCTGCCCGGCTCAGTACAAGTATGTCAGTGTGTCCTTGAATGCACCAAAGCAGAGACATTTCACACAGCCTTCATAAACAATCGCAATCCCCTGCAAAACTATCAAGCGGATGGCACAGTGCAGCATACAATAGGAAAACCTTGCCAAGGATGAAAAGCTTTTACTTGATGATTTTCATGTCACATAAGTTAGCAGATCAAAAGCTGGCTCTTAAACATTGAATGTTGTTGTTTCTTGGAATACAAAAACGAGGACAAAAATGCCTTCTTTGATCAAGTAGCACAGATGAACTTAAACCAAATGCTGAAAGAAATCAAGATGTGACAGTATCTGATTCTTTGGGAAATGATCACTGCATGCAAATGCGAGCTTTAATATGCCACAGACTCCATGGAAACTGTCAGGAACTCTGCACCGTATAATGTGTCTGTACTTGCATGGATTTAGACACTAAATATGTGTGTATAAATGTGCACGACTCAGTAGGACATGTCATGGTCAGGTCAAAGCTTCACCACCCCCCCTAACTTAAACCAAGCCAAGCCAGACCAAACAGAACTCCCTTGCAGAGGCGGAGAAAGAAAGAAGAAGGGACACGGGGAGCGCTTGTTGCTTCATGGGCCGGGCAAAAAGATCTCAGTCCGGGACTCGCCTCTGTGGTCAGCTCCCACCAGCCTTTCCAGCCTTCCTCTCACTGTCTACTATAAATACACCCAACCTCTTCTTATAGCTTCTAACCGCCTAGCCACTTGCACACTAAACTATGATTAAAGGCCTATTTTAGGGGGAGCTTTGAAGCAGCGACAAACGGCGAATGAGAGGCAGAGACAAGACAGTCAGAGGAGGGAGAGACATCGTGCAGCGCCCCCACACAATCACGCAGATAGACCCTAATGTGTGCACAGACGAGCAGGTACCCTCTTTGAAACAATAAAAGCAACATTGCTCAGACAAAGACACACACACACACACACACACACACACACACACACACACACACACACACTCCCACGTGGAAGCAAAGCTTTGTCTGCTGAACAGAAGTTCACAGGGAAGGCAGGTGTACGACAGAATGAGAGCATGAAGAAAGACAGAGACAATAAAGGGAAAGATATGCATACCCTTACTAGATGAATCTGCCTATTGTTGTTTAGGGCTCATTAACACTGAACGAGATTCATTGGAATTCATGTCAGGGCTGATTCGATATCGTATAAAGTGAAATAATAGAAAATAAAGGCACATGTTTTAAGGTGATAAATTTCTTGTTTCTGCACAGCTTAAACGTGTAAACCCTTGTTTGTAGCATCTGTTTCCTGTGCAGCTTTATTGTTGCTGCTTTTGATAAACGGTCACACCAATAGAGCGCTCAATTCAACAGAATTGGAAGAGAGTGTGATGGAGTGGGAGGGGAGGAAGTGGTAAAAGTGGATTAACACAAGAAGAAGAAGGAAGAAGTGAGCCCAGTGGGGGTGGGGGTTGATTTTCAGAGGGGATGACGAGGCAACATGAAAGGAAGAGGTGGTGGCGGCGGTGGTGGGGTGAAACAGCCTGGCTCAGTGGGGTGTCGCCACTGCAATCCACAACAAGCAGAACAAATCAAGAACTGGTTGATGCCAAGAGTAAGGTTTTTCCATGCCAGCGTCATTGTTCCGCATGTATGAGTGTCACAGTGGCGGGTACCAGCTGTGGTGAACTGGGGCCCTTTTTTGTACAATGCTGTGTTGATGACACACACACACAAGGGAGCCTATGGAGTGGAATGGAGTTTGGGATTTTGCCTCACGGAGCAATTTTAAATGCCAAAACCTGCAGTGATTTCACAACAAAGGGAATACATACACAAAGACTATGGACAGCTACAGTGAAAATGCGTCCCCATGCTGGACACAGCTACATCTGGTTTTCACAGACACCAACAGTCTGAGCGTATACTTCAAACTGGGTCTGTGTACTGGTAGCAGATTGTATTCAGTTGTCCACTTGTGTCCATTTATTTTCTCTTCACACATCAGGAGGAATCTGATGTTGAGTCTTGTTAATGTGGACATGAGTATCGACAATGAGCCACCGTAGTGACAGCATATTCTATCTCTGTATCATTATGTAGTACTCAGTTCAAGCATTTTCTACTCATTTAATCATGATGTAGTTGTGTTGAAGTGGACCTTTTATGCTCCATATTTTTATTTATGGTCTGTACCAGAGCAGCTTCACATGATTTACAGTTCAAAATATTCCTCACGTGCCTTACATTGGACCTTGGTGCACCCCTCTCAGTTCATTTTAGCTGCTCTCCCCTTCACTACAGCTTTCTTCTGATTAGCTGCCACTCACAAACAAATGACATGGAGAGCAAGGGGGTGGGGCCAGAGATGACCACATTAGAGATATACGCTCTCAGTGACATCATACAGATGCAAAAACAAAAATGCTGTCTGAAACAGAGTGTTTAGTGCAGTGTCTGAAGCCTTTTACACTGAATATGAGCACACGCCACTGTAACCCTTTCAGGTGCCAGGCCATAACACAACACAACACCAACACAACACAACACAACACAACACAACACAACACAACACAACACAACACAACACAACACAACACAACACAACACTAACACAACATAACATAACATAACATAACATAACATAAGAAAGCAAAGTGTATTTTGTGTTATTGTTGCATACAGTTTGCATCCCTATATGTGGGTTACCAGTAGCTAAAACAAGCAAACAAATAAACCCCAATTATAATAATGTTTGTAGTGGGGAAAAAAGGCAATGAATTTTCCAGCAACAACCAGTCAAACTGCTTCTTATATTTCATAGAAAACTACTTGACTTGCAGCATTATTCTTGAATTTTGTTCCTGTCAATCTTACTCTGTAATTTATGCAGCAAAAAAAACTGAATCACATTTTTGTTTTGCTTTTTTAATCTAATGTCAAATATTGTAAATCAGTGCCTCATGATACCGATATAACAAAAAAGGTGCTCTGGATAAGAGTGCCCTCAGAGTGGCATTTTAATTTTAATCCGCATGCCCACTTGGCCCCACATCAGCCCTCCCAAAGTCAGAATGACAATAGATAGCAGTCCAGGTCCTGACATTTGGACCTGGTTGTTAATCTTTACTGACCAACGCAGCGCAGGGTCAGCGGATGACTGGCACTCAAAGCAGATAAAAAGCGATGATGAATCCCCCCCCCAAAAAAACCCCCCAAAAAACCCTCTCTCTGCCTCCTCCTCCCCCTCGCTCTCAACCACTCATTACTGTAATTGGAGGGTTTGGGGAGATAAGGCAAAGAGACAGAAAGAAGGAGGGTAAAAAAAAAAAGAAAGGTTGAGAGAGAGAGGAGAGAGGTTTCTGGAGGTCAGAGGCCCAGCCCTTTCCCAATCTCCTTCTGCTCAGTGTTTTTTCTCTCTTTCAGTCTTTCTGTTTTTAAATCAAGAGGCATACATTTGCTTTGGCCTTTCTTTAAAGATGCAGGGCTCATTTCCAAAATATAAAATTTGTAAGGGCTTTCTTTCTTTCTTTGTTTCTTTCTTTGTTTCTTTCTTTCTTTCTTTCTTTGTTTCTTTCTTTCTTTCTTTCTCCAGCTGTGTCAGAGTCCTGGTTTACTGGCGCCTGTCATTGGGCTGGGCTAAGAAGTGCATGTGTGGTTGCATATGAGCGTGTGTGAAAGCTAAAACCAGAGATTAAAATATGGTGTTCAACAGAGAAAGTCAGAAAAGGATTGGGAAAGACAGTGGTGTTTTCAGCTAAAGTATTTTCTGTGGTCGATGGAAATTGGCCAGGTTAAGTGTGTGAAAGTAGTAGCTTAAAAAATCATAATGGATGCTACAATCATCTGTGGGTGATTCAGAAAAGAGGGGGGTGCAAAAGAAAGAAAAGGTCAGATGTGCGGCACACAGACAGAAGATATCCAAAATTCATTCCCCTTTTAGGATTAAAAAGTGAAGCAGGCAAAATGTTGTGCTTTTCCTGTTGCCAACAAATCCCACAACAAAAGCTCCAACAGCGATGTGACCCCAGCAGATGTGTAGACTCGGGTTAATCTCAACTTGACAACATCAAAACACACTGTAATTTGCCAGTACCCTGTTGAAGCTACAGGAAACTTGATTTAAATTAAAAATGTCAAATAGTTTCTGACTATATGCTACTTGTACTACTACTGCATATCATTTTACTAATTACCATTATTTATGCAAATGCCATTTACAGTGACATACCTGGGCACAAGTTGCTTCATTTGGGAAGGCTTACTGTGTTCCCCAAACCCTTCTTTGTCCTGACCACAGTTAAACTAACAGGAGCACAGACTGAGAGGGTACACTTGTTACTTTATAATATTCAAACAGGCGATACCATCCACTTCATACCACTACAGTTAAAACAACAATACTGCAATAAGTTACAAATTCCAGTGATTCCAGTGCTGTTGTTTAACTGTTTTTCCATTAAACTATATATTATAATTTACAATGTAAAATGAGCTGAAATTGTGCTTGCAGTTTCCAGCTGTTTGTAGGAGTCTCTCTGTTAAGTTTGTTAAATGCCTGTAGTATCTGGCAGCAGCAGGATCCAAGTGTACATCGCCAAAGTAAAAGAGTTCTGTGCAGACAGGAAGCAAACTATTGCTCCTCTTTGACTATTTAAAGGGATAGTTTGCCCAGTTGGCAACCATGAGAATTGTATAAATGGGCCTGATATCTTATTTCTTGGTTTATTACGGATACAGAAGACTGGGTCACATGTTCACCGCAAAATGCACAGTTTACCCTTATTTTAGCACTGTTTGCTGAAAACTACACTGCCCACTTGTTTTAGGAAATTTGTATGACCCAGTGTTAATGAATTAGGTCTTCCAGGAACTAGTGGGCTTCTGAATGAGTAATGGGTAAGTAAGAAAATACTGGACTAACAAGGAGAGTACAAAAAAAAAAAAGACAGAATCTCAGTATTTAAGTATTCATGGATACGAAAACCTTTTGCAAAAAAGGACAAATGAGCAACTTGTACAATATGAACATAAATGTGAAATATTATCCATATAAAAGGGGAAAAAAATCAAGATACATATGCAATGTCAGGGTGTTGAATGAGAAAATATGAGAGAAAAATGTAAAGTATGTAAATTTACAGCACTCATTAGCAGCTCTACGAGGGCCATACATAATGTGCGTACATAAAATGTCTCATTAGAAGCCAACAGTGATTTCTTTTCCCCTCCATGAATGTGGCTGGTGAGGAATAACAACAGCCTAAAATTTCAAATGTCAACATGTGACTTTTAAAACATAAAAGGAAGGAGGAGAAGGAAAAGAAAGAGGAAGAGGGGAGATAGCAGAGACACAGAGAGAGGATGTTTGCTTTTCTTCTTCTTCAACCCCATTTAAGCCTTGTTTAATTGCAGGGTGAGGGTAGGGGGTTGTGATGGTGGGTGGGTGTGGGGGTAAATATTATCTCTTCAGCCATCTCTTCCCTACCACAACCCACCCAACTCACACAGCAGCACACGTATACACACACACACACACACACACACGTACACACACACCAATCCATCGCTCCTTTCTGCAGCTGCACATACACACCCCTCCTATACTGCCCAAAGCTCCAAATCCCTCAGACTGCCAACCAAGCAGTATACACACTCACATGCATGTATAAACAAAGGGAGATTAAACAGACAGATTCACAGCTACACACACGAACACGCATGCACACACGCACACACACACACACACACACACACACACACACACACACACACACACACACACACCTCTTCCTCTCTCCATCCAAACAAACAGGTATAAACACAACGGCCCTCTGTCGCTTTGTATTTTCTCTCACTCTTCTTTTTCATTGCCCGTTGTCTTGTGGCTATCTGTGACAAACAGCCACACAAACTAACACATATTCATATGGATGCGATGCAGAGATACTTAAGTGCAAACTGAAACACTGGGTGAATGGCCTGCAGATTGTGTCTGTGTTTTCCTTTCTCTGTGTCTATCCTCCAAAGCTACTTTCTGCCCTTTTAAGGCAGTTAGTGACTGGTTTTCTCCCCGGTCTCTCTCGCTCACTTTCCCGCTTTCTTTCCATTATACCTCTCCTCTCTCTCTTTTCATTTTGCTTCTCCACTCCACTCCAATCCATCGCTCCCTCTTTCTGCAGCTGATTTTTTTTCCTCCCTCCCATTTCTCTCCTATCTCCTTCTCAACACTGTAGCAAGAATCCATCCATATAAGTCATTTAACCGAGTACCGGGCCTGAAAATCTCTCTTTTTTTTTTTCCACTCGCCAAGTGGAGGAGTCAGTCAACAGGTATGATAATCCCGCTTGTTTCTGATGCAACTCATTTTGGATCAAGTATCTGGCTACACTCAAGAGCCACACTCAAATCAAAGATGATGTGACAGGATCTGCCTTCTCCCATGTCTCATGACAAGACTGAGACATTTTGTAGAAAAGCAAAGCTGCACAAGAAGTGAGGGAAGTTGTTTTTCTTAATGTTTTCTTTTTAAGAAAAATGCAAAAATTAGATACTTCTTGGTAGCAGATTTATTTATTTATTTTTTTAACTTTCCACAAAAAGACACAGATGTCCCCGTTTCCTCTGTCTGATCATCTTTGCCACAAGTGTGCGCTGGCCAAAGTGCAGCAGAGATCTGTGCTGCTTTGTGCCAGCACTGGCTTCACTTTGTCACACTGGAGCATTTCACCACAAACTATCAACACCCTGCTGATTGTTTCTTCCCTCTTCTCTTGTCCTCACATTACACCAAAACATCATTGATGAGGTGTTGTAAGGACAGAGAAAGGAGGAGAATGGGAAGTGGGGTGGTGATGGCGGCTGTGAAAGCAGCTTTTGAAACATCCCCACGCTCCTGCCGATACCACTGCCGACACAACTGCCACCAGTGCCGCGCACATTCTCCTCGAGAGCGGCTGAAATTGAGGCGGTTTGTGAAAACGCCATAAGAGCATTTCAGGTTCATACGATGAGCCGCGGCACACAAAGGAGAAAAAGGGGAGGGGATAAAAGGCAGAAAGAAAGAGCAGGAAGAGAGAGAATGGGAGTGAGAGATATGGGATGAAAGGTGGAATAGGTGGAACAGAGAGGTGAGAAAATACTTTTTCACACACCCCCCCCGCGCCTCTATAGTATTTCCCTAATCCCCAAGAGAGTGAGGCAGCTCGTCTCCCTAGAGGGATTAAAAAAAAAAAGACTATTTCTTAGCTTGCAACAATTGGCATTGTTCATTGAAGAAAGCTAGGTTTGGCTGCAGAGGAGAGCTGAGATAAAGGGTGCAAATGCAGTTGAGTGCTAGGATTACACTGACGTATTGTTTTACTGAGGGTCAATATGGGCCTCTTCAACAAAACTCAGAAAACCTCTGCTGCTGATATAATGGAAAAATCCTCCTGGTTGTTGTAACTGAATACATTTTCCAATTATTGGTTTTGCATCCAATGCCTGACCAGATAAATCATTCCAGTGACCTATCAGTCTAAGAAATCTGACTTTGAGCACAGGAGCAGCACAAGGCTACCCACTTCTTACTCCTCCCGCTGACACTTACAACTGCACACCTGCAGTGTGCACCACACAAATGCCATCATAAAATTTGCAGACGACACAACTGTCATAGGACTGATGAATGATGAGTCTGCATACGGAAGAAGGAGATCTGCAGGTTACAACAGAGTGTTGTGCAGTCAACAATCTGTTGCTATGTTAAAAGAACAAAATAATTATTAGTAGACAGAAACAGGGGGATCATCTACCACTTTTAATTGGGAGGGGAAGAGGTCAGAGAGGGCACCAAGAGAGTTTTACAATATCCAAGGTATTAACATCAGTGGGGATTTGAAACTGGACAATGCATTCCTAAGGTCAAACTCTCTAAAAACTGTTAGAGTCACTCACTCATTGCTCGACAGAGTAGTGTTTTAACATATTGTATTACAGTTTTATAGATGTCTATAAGAAAATGAGCTGTGACTGACGATTGGTTGGTGATTGGTGTCCTTGGCTTCACTGTCAGATCCACCCCTTGTTCATCACATAATGGTTGACAAACACAAAGATGGCAATGGCAAAAACACTCAGCTCGAGGCTTTAGAATAAGTATTTACTAACCAATGATGTCACAGTAACTATGACCATTTCATATATGGTCTATGGTTAGGGCATTAGCACTAGAACTCCCATAGGTGGTCAGAATGACCACCGCCTATGGGAATTCTAGTAGTTTTAGGAAATAACAGACAAAGACAAAACTTCGATTCGCTATTATTTCCACTTTTGTGGCACATAAGCTTTAGTATTTTCACACTGGGCCCACCCATGGATTCCTGCTTGGCCTAAAGACATTATGTCACTATGACATCACAAAACTATAACTCACTGTTTTAGGCTTAAAATGAGGCCTGCACTGAGTTCTAAATTCATAATGCTACAGTCACAGTGGTGAAAACAGTGGTTAAAGACTGCACCTTGAACAAAAATTATTGTAATTGTGTGCAATAAACTTGAGATCTCTGCAGCCTTTGAAATGGTTGCTTTGAAGATGGGGACCAGGTCTGCAACCACTTGCAGTCAGTTGCCATCGTCAAAGCATCTTTGGTCCGTTAAGACGACAATAAAATGGCAGTAGAGATGGAGGCGAGTCTGGCCTTCGGTTTGTGACTGAATGGGGTGAAGCAGGAAATTTCATGCAATCTGTTTGTGACACATTCAGCTGAAAATCAGAAATCTATTTGGCTGTCTCGTGCAGATTCGAACACCAAAATTCACATTAACTACTTAAATTCTGAGTCCAGCCAGAACCTCATAAGTTGGAAAGAGAAATTCCAAAATTACTCCACAATTAGTGATGTAGTTGCTGTTGATGTAGGAGGGCAATTTGACTGCAAAGTGACACAAGCGCTTGGTAACCTTGCTTTTATATAGAAATATAACCAGAATGTAACCAATTGACAGCCATTTGAGTTGAGTTCCTTATTGCAACGAGACACATTATAGACAAGTTGTGCTCATCACCACAGACTAACTCAGATTGATTGCAACATATTTGCAATCTGTCTGTGTTCATAAATTTGACGGCAATTAATTGCAAACCTTCGCTAGCCTGTCTGAGAGTGATTGCGGGCAGGCTGACTTGGACTGCGATTGTTCGACAGATTGCCTCCCACCATGTCACCTGTGCAGTTTCCCTTGTGATCGAACGTGGTCGCCCAAGGGGTTGGTGGTGTTGCATGCTCAACCTCTGGGAGACCAATTTTTCCTAGTTGCAATTTTTCCTATTTTTACTTTACTGTGACTAACGCATAAAAGAGAATAAAATTCAACTTTTAAAAAATGCACTACTCCAAAGGAACCTATATAAAGGAATTTCACACTTCTTGTTTTCACTGGGAGGTGTTTGTTTCCTCTGATTACTAGGTCCTCTATCAGCTGTTACTGCACAACTCACTCACCTTGATATCGAACAGTCTTGCGTGGGACTGGGTTCCAGTTGAGACCCAGAGATTTCTCCCATCCAACCAGAAACACCAGGAGCAAGACCTTCGTCCTCCTCCATACCTCCTGTGTGAGCTCCCATTTGTCGGAAGTTGTGCTGAGTGATGGATCGAGGGATCAATCAGTTGATCAGAGCAACTCGAGAGAACAGCCCAGTTCCTGGCAGCCTGCCTAGAGTGAAAGAAAAAACAACACATCAGCTGGAGGCAGCTATTCACTTCTTTTATTGGCTTGGTTGTTTATCAGAAACAATTTTGTCAGAGCACTATTTACAACATGCACGTTTTTCAAAAAGCCACACAAAACAGTTCACACATTCAGACCGCTCCAAAAGATAAATGTCTCACTTTGAAAACATGTAGAATATATTTGAACATTGCCGTCAAAATCCACAATAATGCAAAACAGGAATGAGATATGCAAATTATTAAAGCCTCCAAGGACATGGTTTTAATCACTGTATGTGCCCCTGTTTGTGTCTGCCTGCCAACAAAAGCAAACTAAACATTTTAATGACTTTTGGCCAGGAAGGTTATGCAGCAAAGTTCTTCCTGTCTCTCTCTCTCTCTCTCACTCTGAGTGATAATCCAGTTATCGCCACTCAGAAAGCTCAGAAATAGCTTATCGCCGAACTCTTGTCAAGCCAATTCAGCAGCAGTATATTAAGCTGGGCTGAGTTATCAAAGTTAACTGGCACTGGCAACGCATCAAACGCCAATGTGGTGGGAAATGAATGTCGAGACAAGGACAATCCAATAGCACTGTGTTGTAAATGAATTGGTTTATACCTAATGAACATTAAGTGTGTAGCTAGAATGTAGCATTATAGTCCAATAACAGCGCCTGGTGATTGACTTGTTACAATGCAGCCAGTAGGATTGATGAGTGGGATAAACCACATTAAAATTACAGACTTCCAACTTTAGTTTTGTGTGCCTGGAGGGACCTCCCAGCTCTTAAACCTTTGCTTCATGGTATGGCAGTAACATATTGTGATTTTAAATGAATGCTTAAACGTGCCTAGCACCAAATCAACAAATAACTATTTAATAATCCATGAACAGCCTTAAGCAATCTTTGAATTCTCTCCTCTTTCCTTTTTTAAAAACTTTCATTATGTAAAAAAAAAACAAAAAACTTTGTAAATACTGTTAAACTGCTGTTGTTGTTGCATTTGCTGCAGTTTACTGAGCTAACAGAACTCCAGTATCAAACCCAGGAAGCTGAAGAAGAAAAGATTGACTCTTTTTCACTGATTTGTTGGTTTATCGGTCAAACAATTAATAAACTTTTGGGGTTAAAAAATTTCACCACTGCATCTAGTCACGTTGTTACTTAATTGAAGTTGTGAAGGTTAGTATATATATATATATATATATATATATATATATATGTATATATATATATATATATACACACACACAAGCAAACATTCCTTTTCAGCAAAGGTTGTACATTGTGTCTTCCTGCCACGTCTAGGGCAAAACCTGCAATAGCTTCAGGTTGGCTGCACCCTGATCTCTGTGGCTCTTCTTACTGTCTAGAAAGGGTGGAAACTACGGCATTGATTTTGTTCATAAGGTTGTGCACACAATGAGCAGCAGAAGAAGTTGGCTGAGAAAAAAAAAAAAAACTTACAAAAGGGGAACGTGTTTTAAAAGGTTACAGAGATTTTCTAAAGCATCAGATCCCAATTATGAAACTGGAAACTGGGTTACACGACCTCTTTGAAACATTCAAAGGTCTTAACAAAAACTTACAGAATACTCTGTTCATAATATTTATTAACAAATTCTTTTCTCGTGTTTACTAATTCTTTACCCCTTCATATTGAGGCCTGTGATTAGTTGGAAGACTTTTCGGAACAATTTTAAATACCATTTTTAAGTGCCATGAGTGCTATTTCTAGAGGACCACATATTCTCATCATTCTCATAACTGAAATATACGGCACTTATACACACAGAGAACTGCACACAAACCATCTGTAAGCTTCTCCCTCTGCACCTGCTGTGCATCAGTGAGTGAAATGGTGCCTTTGATGATGCGTGCTTATTGGAGAAAGGATCCAATTGACTTTTTAACAGGCGCGAAATGTCAAACTTTAACCCAGCACAAAGGCAGGAACTATCTCAGTATGTGTAGCACACAGAGTACTACTCCTTTGCCCAATAATAAATTCAAGTGCTGGCAAACAAATATTTGGTCTATTTGGTGGACTGGCAGGGGAGATAATTGAGATTTAGAGATCTGTGTGTGCGCGTGTGTATGTGTTTGTGTGCGCACGTCCACACAATGTGACAGTTATTGATTACACTTTTAAAAGTAAAATAAAAAGAAAATGAAAAAAACTCTATCTCCCCGCAATACTCCCACCCCAGCCTTCTCAATTAACACGCCCTTAATTGAATGTGCTCAAATGGCTAGGTTCGGGTGCAGGCTCTTCAAGCTTTGCCGTGGCGGCCACCAGCTTTATTGGAATCGATGCTGGAGGCTTTGGTGCAGCTAACGGTTGAGTGAGCAGAGAAGAGATGGAGGTAGAGGAGGATGAGAGAAATGAAGAGAAAAAAATTCTCCCTCATCATCCACTGTTCCATCTCTAGGCTCAGAGGTAAAGAAGTGAAGTAGGCATCCTGAAGGCTGGATTAAGTGAAGAAACAGCATGTAAACACTACAGAGGGGGGACGCAGAGGAACAGAGTGAGATGATGAAGAGGGATTCAAAGCTGTCTCGTTTGTCTGCAGAAAAGCTTAAAATCCTGTATACCTCACTATCTTTTCCCTCCCCCTTTGTCTGTCACGTCTTTTTTGATCATCTCCTCTTTCATCTTCCCTACTATTTCAGCAACATAATTATTTAGCATAAAAGATATTGCCAATAAGGTAAAACCGTCTCTTAACTTGCTGCAGCAGGAAGGTAATCAGTGTAGAAGTGCACATTACAACATCCTCGAAAAACAAGTAGAACTCCTCACATAGTTAATTCTACCAAAGCAATCAAAGCAAATATGATCACATGATTATGTGAAAAAAGAACAATATCGAGTCATAGGGCAAGGTAAGAGTTCAATCTCCCTAAAAAAACGCCATTGCTTTGAACATTCATTTATTCAAACATCTAGTCAGGTTTCAAACACCTGATTGGAATATAGGTAAGACCTTTAATCACTTAAACATTGCCATTTCAGAGAATAATTTATCTAATTCATTTACCTCATACTTGATCTTTTCCATTAAGTCATTCGAGACCCATCTATCTTTGAAAGTCACCTGGAGCATAAGATGCGCTTTAATAATTAAGAGGTAAAGACTCTGATGTGTGTCCTGTAGGGCTTTACTCAAATATTCAACCACGGGTAAGTATTGAGTTTTCCATTTTGGGATTCAGATATTAAAATAAACCATCTCAGCTTGCCTGCCTCAAAGTGGTGATCAAAACATTTCAGCTTACCTCAATGTTGCTAACTTTAGCCATTTTTCATAATGCTTTAGTGGATTTTTTTTTTCAATAATGGCCTAGCAAAATATCTCTAAACACTATCCCGCTACTGTTTGCACTCTCTCTGCCGCTGCATTCAGCAACCCGGCAGCTAGACGTCGGTGAATGACAGAGAGCAGAGGTGCACAGTATAGGAGGAAAAGTAAGAGACCTTTGTTGTGTCTCTCTCTCGGTGATTATTTTACATACAGCTGAAATCACAGCTCAGACATTGTCTTTAAATCTTCAGTATGATAATTGTGATGCAGTCATAAAACTAGACATGAGTCACCCATCTCTTCCCTCCCCTCGCTCTATTTGCGAGGCAAAGCTTAAATTATTCAATGTTGATTACAAGTAAAGCTCCAAAGCTCAAAAGATGCTATTCAGTACAGCTCTACCATCCATGTATCATTTTTCTTTGGCAAAAAAGCACTAGCAAGGAGCTGGGGAGTGAATTATTCCAGTGCTTCATCACAAAGAGTCTCCCAACAATGTGTACGGGCTTTGTTTCTAAGACTTGACATTGTGTGATAGTATGGCACACACCCTGCAAATGTTCAGGGATAAAAGCAGCAGTGCTTGAACCAGCCACACAAAAAAGGCAAAGTACCCCCCACCCCCCACCCCAACAAATTTTGAGTACAGCGCTGAGTGACACATGAGGCTGGATGTGATGCCTTGCTATTGGGAACAATTAAAAACAAAAACTCTGCTGCTAAGAAAAAAAAATACAAGTATTATTTTAGTCAGCCTAAAATATCTGTTTGGGAATGAACAGATTCTAGAGAACCCATAGTACTGAAATGAACAGTGAGGATACAAAATTATATAACACAAGCATAAATTTGACAGATTACTTGTAATGGTAATCCCTAGCTTTTACTTTCCAATTTCAGTTTTGCATGTTTTCTATCACAGATTCCTTTTCTCAAATTCTCATAATCACATTATCTCGGTGGCAACCAAACCAGATCATTTCCAAGATCGTGAGCCTGAGTTCAAATAATAAATATAATATTCATGTAATATATACTAATATGATAATACTAATATCTAATATTTTTGTTTTACCTACAATCTTCTGAGTCCTGAAGTTGGAAAGATCATAAACTGAGGTAGAAGACTTGCCCAGACTTTGCCATTCTTAACTTGTAAAAGTTCTCAATATGCACAAGAATGACTCTAGTCAAAATTTAGAGTTAAACATAATTCGTTATAACAATATTTTGTAGTATAGACATGATTTTTAAGTTAGATCCTAACTTACAGCATTCACCTTGGAGAAGTGGCTTCAAGAGCAGTCAAGTGGCAGTATATTTTACAACAATACACATAATACATTTCTATAACATAGCAGGTTTTTTTTTTAAATCACTCACACTATGTCAGGCAGATTTATTTGAGAAGTGTGTCTGTGTGTGGTCCTGTTTATCATGCCAGATGGGTACCTCACTGTACACTTATGTGCTGGGACTTGTTTGATTGTGGGGACTTCTCCACAATCTCCTCCAGATTTTTCAGCGTTAAGTCTTGGTTATATGGCAAAGCTTAGTGTTGTGTTTATTTTGGGGCTGCATGTGTGTCTGTGTTTGTTTGAGGCTGTTTTGGTGTTGGAGAGGACATATGAAACAAGCTATCCAGGACATTTCAGTGGGCGTAGCAGCTTTTACTTAATGTATAGAGACTGGGCGATGTTGATCTTTTCTTCCAGCATGAATTATGAAGGGCTTATATATAAAATGAAGAAATAACCTGTTTTTCAAGAATCTTTAGAGTCTGTTTTTTGGTACCTACATTATAATCAATTCAGTGCTTTTTGGCCACTTAAAATATCTTTATAGAACTGTGATGTTATATTTGTTGCAATTTCTGCAGCCTTCTGAGCCAGATTTCTGTTTAAAAAGACATTTTTGGTGTCAATGACAGTTTTTACCTTGACAAAAAAAACGAATATATAAAAGTCACTTTGCCAAAAACTGATTGCAGCTTCTACCTTGTGATAGAAATGCTGTTTCTCACTCAAAATGACCTGATATCATCCATGAGAGATGTTTGACATACGTTTCACAGATTACAGGCCAACATGTCATTTACAGCCGTTTAAATACCAGCAATCATTTTTTGGCAAATGCCGACAGCTGTTGAATGTAACTAATAAAGTAACTGGTAATCTAAATTAGTTACTTTCAAAATTAAGTAATCAGTAAAGTAACTAAGTCTTTTTAAATGAGTAATCAGTAATCAGATTACTTTTTTTTTTCAAGGTAAGGTATGCCATCACTGCCCATGAATCAATTCAGTTTGAATGATTTAGCTGCTCTAACAAATACTACACAGTGCTGAAGATGAAAACCAAGCCATTCCCCATTAGTGAGACCAGACTACAAAATACCTACCTGCAGCACTGTTATCTGTACAGTACCGATGATGACTTCTCTTACCTTGAAACCCGTCTGCTGATAAAAATGCACACTCAATCTTCTGGGCTAATTTGTGTGAAGCTTTATAAGCATCGGTGAGGATGGCTGAAATCAGCCTATGATGTATTTTTCTTTTTCTTTTGTATTATAAGAAACAAGATTTAGTCCGCCTCATCCCCAGTGACCAAATTAACTCACTTGCTCTGTCTCTCACCATGACCTCTTTAAGGTCCTGTGGTGTCACATAACTCTGCAGGCAGTATCAAATCATCTTTTAGCTGCTGGTGTTGTTGTTGAGCCTGGTTTAGCTAATGAGCTGAGACACGGCAGCTTAATAATATCAGTCAGCACTCCACAATGGAGGGCTCATTAAAACATACAGAGAAATAGGCCACATGTTCTGATTAGGTTACAGAGCTCCTGCATGGGTCTGGTTTGTCATTGTGTATGAGGCCGCATTTTTGTCTGTGCGTGTGTGTTTCGAGTGTGTTTGGAGGTAAGATGAGCCCCTGTAGGGAGAAGCTATGCAGGACTGATACTGAGAACTGAGCGAATGCCCTCTTTTGCTGCTTTATCTCTTTTTTCCCATGGTCCTTGTTCTGCCCTTTATTTTACCCACCTACCCTTTCCTGGCAGCCTTTTCCCACCCCAACTGATTGCTAGTCCTTCCAGACATTGTTTGACTTTTAACCCCAACCGCTGACCTTTTTGCATGCTACATAAAGCCAACATCATCCACCGCCCTCTGCTCAGACACAAGGACAGACTTAATGTTAATTAACCCCCACCTCCCCCACACAAACACAGACAAGCACACACAGGCTCGTACTGACAGGATACACTATGGGACCGTCCCCATCCTTCATTCAGCTCTTTTCCTTCCTTCTTTCCTTCCTCCTTCACTCGAACCCTATACCCTCCCCCTCTCTCAGCACTTTTTTATTGCTCCAACAGCATATAAAAACACACAAATGAAAACTCTCACACCTACACAAAGGCTGTTTCACTAAAATGGAAACAAGCTGGATCAAACGATTTCACACCTCATGGACGAAGGGAGTTAAGACCGAACTCAAGGACTTTTATGCAGCGTTCTCTTCACTTTGAAATCATCATAGCGGGAAGCTGGAGCAGTCCTGGTGTATTAATGGTCAGACACGTATGGACTTTTCTTTTAAACTGTCAGAGGCTGATTTTCAGCATTCAAACAGGGGGTTTCTTGGTAGAATAGCAGTCTTAGCAGGGCAGTCTTTGAAACATCAAAAGCAATGAAACACTGAAACAATGAAATCCCAGAATGAAAACAAGACTGTAAGAAACCAATACTGTAGAGTTAATTTGGTTGTAGTAATGAATACTAGAAATAGAAACTAAAATAATTTTTACAAACAAATGATGCTACATGCTATTTAGTTGTAGCCATTTATTTGATGGATTATCAAGTTTTCATGGTCTTCAGAGTTTGAATTCTAGTTTTTTTTTTTTAAGTAAGTACCTCCCAACATTAGGGAGAGAACCAGGGCCCCATGACAAACTGTAAAAACTGGCCCAAGCACAATTGGGGGCCCATTGAAGAAGCAACAGTGTCTTAGTAGTTGCTCCAACAGTTGAGGCTGACGTCCTCCTACGTATGAGAACTTCCCGAGTGACCAGCTTGGGTCAATGTGGTTGCATGATATCGGAAACATGTGAGTGCTGATTAACTCAGGGGGGAACCCCTCCTCAGCCTACCAATTAAGTCTTCCTAGACTGACAGTCCCCAATGAACCCCAATGATCAGATGATCCTCTATGAGCATGCACTTTGTGACCGTGGAGAGGAAGCAGTTCCTCGTGCTGCAGCTGGATTGTATGAATATATACCAGCAAAACCAATAGCATTTCTATTGTTTGTGGTTAGAGCTAACCAGGAAACACAAATACCATCAGAACTACATACTTAGTAGTGCCACTGTTGACGTGCTAGCAAGTTAACACTGTCATTAAGTGCAAGTTGCATGAATAGAATTTTGTTGGAGTAAATTCCATCACTGAAACATTGGTTCCTCAGAAATGGAAGCGAGCATGCAATGGAAGTGCCAGTAACTTCAAATAGGGCAGAATCAGGCAGTGCACTACACCTGAATATAGAAAAACACACAATTTATTGATGCACCGTGCCCTTTTCTTGCACTCCCGTCTCTATTCACCCATAGATTGTTTGTCCTGTGCTCACAGAAGAAATTTCTATTTCACAGCCAGCACATGTTTCCTAAAAGAGGAACAGTTTAATTTATGGGTCAGTTCAGCTTTCTGTGCGTTATTATGTTCAGATAGAACTCTTAAAGACACCAGGTTAAAAAGCTAATGTTTTTCCAGAAAGAAAGATTTATTGCCAAATTATAATTTTTGACATGAGCTCACCTCATTTCACATGATTTAAAAGTGTTCTGAAGGATTTATAATGGTGTTTGAAACTCTGTGAACCTTGCAAAACTAGAACTGACCCATAAATTAAACTGTTCCTCTTTTAGGAAACATGTGCTGGCTGTGAAATAGAAATTTCTTCTGTGAGCACAGGACAAACAATCTATGGGTGAATAGAGACGGGAGTGCAAGAAAAGGGCACGGTGCATCAATAAATTGTGTGTTTTTCTATATTCAGGTGTAGTGCACTGCCTGATTCTGCCCTATTTGAAGTTACTGGCACTTCCATTGCATGCTCGCTTCCATTTCTGAGGAACCAATGTTTCAGTGATGGAATTTACTCCAACAAAATTCTATTCATGCAACTTGCACTTAATGACAGTGTTAACTTGCTAGCACGTCAACAGTGGCACTACTAAGTATGTAGTTCTGATGGTATTTGTGTTTCCTGGTTAGCTCTAACCACAAACAATAGAAATGCTATTGGTTTTGCTGGTATATATTCATACAATCCAGCTGCAGCACGAGGAACTGCTTCCTCTCCACGGTCACAAAGTGCATGCTCATAGAGGATCATCTGATCATTGGGGTTCATTGGGGACTGTCAGTCTAGGAAGACTTAATTGGTAGGCTGAGGAGGGGTTCCCCCCTGAGTTAATCAGCACTCACATGTTTCCGATATCATGCAACCACATTGACCCAAGCTGGTCACTCGGGAAGTTCTCATACGTAGGAGGACGTCAGCCTCAACTGTTGGAGCAACTACTAAGACACTGTTGCTTCTTCAATGGGCCCCCAATTGTGCTTGGGCCAGTTTTTACAGTTTGTCATGGGGCCCTGGTTCTCTCCCTAATGTTGGGAGGTACTTACTTAAAAAAAAAACTAGAATTCAAACTCTGAAGACCATGAAAACTTGATAATCCATCAAATAAATGGCTACAACTAAATAGCATGTAGCATCATTTGTTTGTAAAAATTATTTTAGTTTCTATTTCTAGTATTCATTACTACAACCAAATTAACTCTACAGTATTGGTTTCTTACAGTCTTGTTTTCATTCTGGGATTTCATTGTTTCAGTGTTTCATTGCTTTTGATGTTTCAAAGACTGCCCTGCTAAGACTGCTATTCTACCAAGAAACCCCCTGTTTGAATGCTGAAAATCAGCCTCTGACAGTTTAAAAGAAAAGTCCATACGTGTCTGACCATTAATACACCAGGACTGCTCCAGCTTCCCGCTATGATGATTTCAAAGTGAAGAAGAACGCTGCATAAAAGTCCTTGAGTTCGGTCTTAACTCCCTTCGTCCATGAGGTGTGAAATCGTTTGATCCAGCTTGTTTCCATTTTAGTGAAACAGCCTTTGTGTAGGTGTGAGAGTTTTCATTTGTGTGTTTTTATATGCTGTTGGAGCAATAAAAAAGTGCTGAGAGAGGGGGAGGGTATAGGGTTCGAGTGAAGGAGGAAGGAAAGAAGGAAGGAAAAGAGCTGAATGAAGGATGGGGACGGTCCCATAGTGTATCCTGTCAGTACGAGCCTGTGTGTGCTTGTCTGTGTTTGTGTGGGGGAGGTGGGGGTTAATTAACATTAAGTCTGTCCTTGTGTCTGAGCAGAGGGCGGTGGATGATGTTGGCTTTATGTAGCATGCAAAAAGGTCAGCGGTTGGGGTTAAAAGTCAAACAATGTCTGGAAGGACTAGCAATCAGTTGGGGTGGGAAAAGGCTGCCAGGAAAGGGTAGGTGGGTAAAATAAAGGGCAGAACAAGGACCATGGGAAAAAGAGATAAAGCAGCAAAAGAGGGCATTCGCTCAGTTCTCAGTATCAGTCCTGCATAGCTTCTCCCTACAGGGGCTCATCTTACCTCCAAACACACTCGAAACACACACGCACAGACAAAAATGCGGCCTCATACACAATGACAAACCAGACCCATGCAGGAGCTCTGTAACCTAATCAGAACATGTGGCCTATTTCTCTGTATGTTTTAATGAGCCCTCCATTGTGGAGTGCTGACTGATATTATTAAGCTGCCGTGTCTCAGCTCATTAGCTAAACCAGGCTCAACAACAACACCAGCAGCTAAAAGATGATTTGATACTGCCTGCAGAGTTATGTGACACCACAGGACCTTAAAGAGGTCATGGTGAGAGACAGAGCAAGTGAGTTAATTTGGTCACTGGGGATGAGGCGGACTAAATCTTGTTTCTTATAATACAAAAGAAAAAGAAAAATACATCATAGGCTGATTTCAGCCATCCTCACCGATGCTTATAAAGCTTCACACAAATTAGCCCAGAAGATTGAGTGTGCATTTTTATCAGCAGACGGGTTTCAAGGTAAGAGAAGTCATCATCGGTACTGTACAGATAACAGTGCTGCAGGTAGGTATTTTGTAGTCTGGTCTCACTAATGGGGAATGGCTTGGTTTTCATCTTCAGCACTGTGTAGTATTTGTTAGAGCAGCTAAATCATTCAAACTGAATTGATTCATGGGCAGTGATGGCATACCTTACCTTGAAAAAAAAGTAATCTGATTACTGATTACTCATTTAAAAAGACTTAGTTACTTTACTGATTACTTAATTTTGAAAGTAACTAATTTAGATTACCAGTTACTTTATTAGTTACATTCAACAGCTGTCGGCATTTGCCAAAAAATGATTGCTGGTATTTAAACGGCTGTAAATGACATGTTGGCCTGTAATCTGTGAAACGTATGTCAAACATCTCTCATGGATGATATCAGGTCATTTTGAGTGAGAAACAGCATTTCTATCACAAGGTAGAAGCTGCAATCAGTTTTTGGCAAAGTGACTTTTATATATTCGTTTTTTTTGTCAAGGTAAAAACTGTCATTGACACCAAAAATGTCTTTTTAAACAGAAATCTGGCTCAGAAGGCTGCAGAAATTGCAACAAATATAACATCACAGTTCTATAAAGATATTTTAAGTGGCCAAAAAGCACTGAATTGATTATAATGTAGGTACCAAAAAACAGACTCTAAAGATTCTTGAAAAACAGGTTATTTCTTCATTTTATATATAAGCCCTTCATAATTCATGCTGGAAGAAAAGATCAACATCGCCCAGTCTCTATACATTAAGTAAAAGCTGCTACGCCCACTGAAATGTCCTGGATAGCTTGTTTCATATGTCCTCTCCAACACCAAAACAGCCTCAAACAAACACAGACACACATGCAGCCCCAAAATAAACACAACACTAAGCTTTGCCATATAACCAAGACTTAACGCTGAAAAATCTGGAGGAGATTGTGGAGAAGTCCCCACAATCAAACAAGTCCCAGCACATAAGTGTACAGTGAGGTACCCATCTGGCATGATAAACAGGACCACACACAGACACACTTCTCAAATAAATCTGCCTGACATAGTGTGAGTGATTTAAAAAAAAAAACCTGCTATGTTATAGAAATGTATTATGTGTATTGTTGTAAAATATACTGCCACTTGACTGCTCTTGAAGCCACTTCTCCAAGGTGAATGCTGTAAGTTAGGATCTAACTTAAAAATCATGTCTATACTACAAAATATTGTTATAACGAATTATGTTTAACTCTAAATTTTGACTAGAGTCATTCTTGTGCATATTGAGAACTTTTACAAGTTAAGAATGGCAAAGTCTGGGCAAGTCTTCTACCTCAGTTTATGATCTTTCCAACTTCAGGACTCAGAAGATTGTAGGTAAAACAAAAATATTAGATATTAGTATTATCATATTAGTATATATTACATGAATATTATATTTATTATTTGAACTCAGGCTCACGATCTTGGAAATGATCTGGTTTGGTTGCCACCGAGATAATGTGATTATGAGAATTTGAGAAAAGGAATCTGTGATAGAAAACATGCAAAACTGAAATTGGAAAGTAAAAGCTAGGGATTACCATTACAAGTAATCTGTCAAATTTATGCTTGTGTTATATAATTTTGTATCCTCACTGTTCATTTCAGTACTATGGGTTCTCTAGAATCTGTTCATTCCCAAACAGATATTTTAGGCTGACTAAAATAATACTTGTATTTTTTTTTCTTAGCAGCAGAGTTTTTGTTTTTAATTGTTCCCAATAGCAAGGCATCACATCCAGCCTCATGTGTCACTCAGCGCTGTACTCAAAATTTGTTGGGGTGGGGGGTGGGGGGTACTTTGCCTTTTTTGTGTGGCTGGTTCAAGCACTGCTGCTTTTATCCCTGAACATTTGCAGGGTGTGTGCCATACTATCACACAATGTCAAGTCTTAGAAACGAAGCCCGTACACATTGTTGGGAGACTCTTTGTGATGAAGCACTGGAATAATTCACTCCCCAGCTCCTTGCTAGTGCTTTTTTGCCAAAGAAAAATGATACATGGATGGTAGAGCTGTACTGAATAGCATCTTTTGAGCTTTGGAGCTTTACTTGTAATCAACATTGAATAATTTAAGCTTTGCCTCGCAAATAGAGCGAGGGGAGGGGGAAGAGATGGGTGACTCATGTCTAGTTTTATGACTGCATCACAATTATCATACTGAAGATTTAAAGACAATGTCTGAGCTGTGATTTCAGCTGTATGTAAAATAATCACCGAGAGAGAGACACAACAAAGGTCTCTTACTTTTCCTCCTATACTGTGCACCTCTGCTCTCTGTCATTCACCGACGTCTAGCTGCCGGGTTGCTGAATGCAGCGGCAGAGAGAGTGCAAACAGTAGCGGGATAGTGTTTAGAGATATTTTGCTAGGCCATTATTGAAAAAAAAAAAATCCACTAAAGCATTATGAAAAATGGCTAAAGTTAGCAACATTGAGGTAAGCTGAAATGTTTTGATCACCACTTTGAGGCAGGCAAGCTGAGATGGTTTATTTTAATATCTGAATCCCAAAATGGAAAACTCAATACTTACCCGTGGTTGAATATTTGAGTAAAGCCCTACAGGACACACATCAGAGTCTTTACCTCTTAATTATTAAAGCGCATCTTATGCTCCAGGTGACTTTCAAAGATAGATGGGTCTCGAATGACTTAATGGAAAAGATCAAGTATGAGGTAAATGAATTAGATAAATTATTCTCTGAAATGGCAATGTTTAAGTGATTAAAGGTCTTACCTATATTCCAATCAGGTGTTTGAAACCTGACTAGATGTTTGAATAAATGAATGTTCAAAGCAATGGCGTTTTTTTAGGGAGATTGAACTCTTACCTTGCCCTATGACTCGATATTGTTCTTTTTTCACATAATCATGTGATCATATTTGCTTTGATTGCTTTGGTAGAATTAACTATGTGAGGAGTTCTACTTGTTTTTCGAGGATGTTGTAATGTGCACTTCTACACTGATTACCTTCCTGCTGCAGCAAGTTAAGAGACGGTTTTACCTTACTGGCAATATCTTTTATGCTAAATAATTATGTTGCTGAAATAGTAGGGAAGATGAAAGAGGAGATGATCAAAAAAGACGTGACAGACAAAGGGGGAGGGAAAAGATAGTGAGGTATACAGGATTTTAAGCTTTTCTGCAGACAAACGAGACAGCTTTGAATCCCTCTTCATCATCTCACTCTGTTCCTCTGCGTCCCCCCTCTGTAGTGTTTACATGCTGTTTCTTCACTTAATCCAGCCTTCAGGATGCCTACTTCACTTCTTTACCTCTGAGCCTAGAGATGGAACAGTGGATGATGAGGGAGAATTTTTTTTCTCTTCATTTCTCTCATCCTCCTCTACCTCCATCTCTTCTCTGCTCACTCAACCGTTAGCTGCACCAAAGCCTCCAGCATCGATTCCAATAAAGCTGGTGGCCGCCACGGCAAAGCTTGAAGAGCCTGCACCCGAACCTAGCCATTTGAGCACATTCAATTAAGGGCGTGTTAATTGAGAAGGCTGGGGTGGGAGTATTGCGGGGAGATAGAGTTTTTTTCATTTTCTTTTTTATTTTACTTTTAAAAGTGTAATCAATAACTGTCACATTGTGTGGACGTGCGCACACAAACACATACACACGCGCACACACAGATCTCTAAATCTCAATTATCTCCCCTGCCAGTCCACCAAATAGACCAAATATTTGTTTGCCAGCACTTGAATTTATTATTGGGCAAAGGAGTAGTACTCTGTGTGCTACACATACTGAGATAGTTCCTGCCTTTGTGCTGGGTTAAAGCTTGACATTTCGCGCCTGTTAAAAAGTCAATTGGATCCTTTCTCCAATAAGCACGCATCATCAAAGGCACCATTTCACTCACTGATGCACAGCAGGTGCAGAGGGAGAAGCTTACAGATGGTTTGTGTGCAGTTCTCTGTGTGTATAAGTGCCGTATATTTCAGTTATGAGAATGATGAGAATATGTGGTCCTCTAGAAATAGCACTCATGGCACTTAAAAATGGTATTTAAAATTGTTCCGAAAAGTCTTCCAACTAATCACAGGCCTCAATATGAAGGGGTAAAGAATTAGTAAACACTGAGAAAAGAATTTGTTAATAAATATTATGAACAGAGTATTCTGTAAGTTTTTGTTAAGACCTTTGAATGTTTCAAAGAGTGTCGTGTAACCCAGGTTTCCAGTTTCATAATTGGGATCTGATGCTTTAGAAAATCTCTGTAACCTTTTAAAACACGTTCCCCTTTTGTAAGTTTTTTTTTTTTTCTCAGCCAACTTCTTCTGCTGCTCATTGTGTGCACAACCTTATGAACAAAATCAATGCCGTAGTTTCCACCCTTTCTAGACAGTAAGAAGAGCCACAGAGATCAGGGTGCAGCCAACCTGAAGCTATTGCAGGTTTTGCCCTAAGACGTGGCAGGAGAGACACAATGTACAACCTTTTCTGAAAAGAAATGTTGCTTGTGTGTGTGTATATATATATATATATATACATATATATATATATATATATATATATATATATATATAACCTCACAACTTCAATTAAGTAACAACGTGACTAGATGCAGTGGTGAAATTTTTTAACCCCAAAAGTTTATTAATTGTTTGACCGATAAACCAACAAATCAGTGAAAAAGAGTCAATCTTTTCTTCTTCAGCTTCCTGGGTTTGATACTGGAGTTCTGTTAGCTCAGTAAACTGCAGCAAATGCAACAACAACAGCAGTTTAACAGTATTTACAAAGTTTTTTGTTTTTTTTTTACATAATGAAAGTTTTTAAAAAAGGAAAGAGGAGAGAATTCAAAGATTGCTTAAGGCTGTTCATGGATTATTAAATAGTTATTTGTTGATTTGGTGCTAGGCACGTTTAAGCATTCATTTAAAATCACAATATGTTACTGCCATACCATGAAGCAAAGGTTTAAGAGCTGGGAGGTCCCTCCAGGCACACAAAACTAAAGTTGGAAGTCTGTAATTTTAATGTGGTTTATCCCACTCATCAATCCTACTGGCTGCATTGTAACAAGTCAATCACCAGGCGCTGTTATTGGACTATAATGCTACATTCTAGCTACACACTTAATGTTCATTAGGTATAAACCAATTCATTTACAACACAGTGCTATTGGATTGTCCTTGTCTCGACATTCATTTCCCACCACATTGGCGTTTGATGCGTTGCCAGTGCCAGTTAACTTTGATAACTCAGCCCCAGCTTAATATACTGCTGCTGAATTGGCTTGACAAGAGTTCGGCGATAAGCTATTTCTGAGCTTTCTGAGTGGCGATAACTGGATTATCACTCAGAGTGAGAGAGAGAGAGAGAGAGAGAGAGACAGGAAGAACTTTGCTGCATAACCTTCCTGGCCAAAAGTCATTAAAATGTTTAGTTTGCTTTTGTTGGCAGGCAGACACAAACAGGGGCACATCCCGTGATTAAAACCATGTCCTTGGAGGCTTTAATAATTTGCATATCTCATTCCTGTTTTGCATTATTGTGGATTTTGACGGCAATGTTCAAATATATTCTACATGTTTTCAAAGTGAGACATTTATCTTTTGGAGCGGTCTGAATGTGTGAACTGTTTTGTGTGGCTTTTTGAAAAACGTGCATGTTGTAAATAGTGCTCTGACAAAATTGTTTCTGATAAACAACCAAGCCAATAAAAGAAGTGAATAGCTGCCTCCAGCTGATGTGTTGTTTTTCTTTCACTCTAGGCAGGCTGCCAGGAACTGGGCTGTTCTCTCGAGTTGCTCTGATCAACTGATTGATCCCTCGATCCATCACTCAGCACAACTTCCGACAAATGGGAGCTCACACAGGAGGTATGGAGGGGACGAAGCTCTTGCTCCTGGTGTTTCTGGTTGGATGGGAGAAATCTCTGGGTCTCCAACTGGAACCCAGTCCCACGCAAGACTGTTCGATATCAAGGTGAGTGAGTTGTGCAGTAACAGCTGATAGAGGACCTAGTCAATCAGAGGGAAACAAACACCTCCCAGTGAAAACAAGAAGTGTGAAATTCCTTTATATAGGTTCCTTTGGAGTAGTGCATTTTTTAAAAGTTGAATTTTATTCTCTTTTATGCGTTAGTCACAGTAAAGTAAAAATAGGAAAAATTGCAACTAGGAAAAATTGGTCTCCCAGAGGTTGAGCATGCAACACCACCAACCCCTTGGGCGACCACGTTCGATCACAAGGGAAACTGCACAGGTGACATGGTGGGAGGCAATCTGTCAACAATCGCAGTCCAAGTCAGCCTGCCCGCAATCACTCTCAGACAGGCTAGCGAAGGTTTGCAATTAATTGCCGTCAAATTTATGAACACAGACAGATTGCAAATATGTTGCAATCAATCTGAGTTAGTCTGTGGTGATGAGCACAACTTGTCTATAATGTCTCTCGTTGCAATAAGGAACTCAACTCAAATGGCTGTCAATTGGTTACAGTCTGGTTATATTTCTATATGAAGGCAAGGTTACCAAGCGCTTGTGTCACTTTGCAGTCAAATTGCCCTCCTACATCAACAGCAACTACCATCACTAATTCGTAGGAGTAATTTTCGAATTCTCTCTTTCCAACTTATGAGGTTCTGGGCTGGACTCAGAATTTAAGTAGTTAATGTGAATTTTGGTGTTCAAATCTGCAAGAGACAGCAATAGATTTCTGATTTTCACTAATGTGTCACAAACAGATTGCATGAAATTTCCTGCTTCACCCCATTCAGTCACAAACCGAAGGCCAGACTGACTCCATCTTACTGCCATTTTATTGTCGTCTTAACGGACCAAAGATGCTTTGACGATGGCAACTGACTGCAAGTGGTTGCAGACCTGGTCCCCATCTTCAAAGCAACCATTTCAAAGGCTGCAAGATCTCAAGTTTATTGCACACAATTACAATAATTTTGTTCAAGGTGCAGTCTTTAACCACTGTTTTCACCACTGTGACTGTAGCATTATGAATTTAGAACTCATGCAGGCCTCATTTTAAGCCTAAAACAGTGAGTTATAGTTTTGTGATGTCATAGTGACATAATGTCTTTAGGCCAAGCAGGAATCCATGGGTGGGCCCAGTGTGAAAATACTAAAGCTTATGTGCCACAAAGTGGAAATAATCACGAATAGAATTTTTGTCTTTTGTATTTCCTAAAACTACTAGAATTCCCATAGGCGGTGGTCATTCTGACCACCTATGGGAGTTCTAGTGCTAATGCCCTAACCATAGACCATATATGAAATGGTCATAGTTACTGTGACATCATTGGTTAGTAAATACTTATTCTAAAGCCTCGAGCTGAGTGTTTTTGCCATTGCCATCTTTGTGTTTGTGAAACCATATGTGATGAACAAGGGGTGGATCTGACAGTGAAGCCAAGGACACCAATCACCAACCAATCGTCAGTCACAGCTCATTTTCTTATAGACATCTATAAAACTGTAATACAATATGTTAAAACACTCTCTGTAGAGCAATGATAGAGTGACTCTAACAGTTTTTAGAGAGTTTGACCTTAGGAATGCATTGTCCATTTCAAATCCCCACTGATGTTAATACCTAAATATGTAAAACTCTCTTGGTACCCTCTTGACCTCTTCCCCTCCAATTAAAAGTGGTAGATGATCCCCCTGTTTCTGTCTACTAATAATTATTTTGTTTTTTTTAACATAGCAACAGATTGTTGACTGCACAACACTCTGTTAACCTGCAGATCTCCTCTCCGTATGCAGACTCATCATTCATCAGTCCTATGACAGTTGTGTCGTCTGCAAATTTTATGATGGCATTTGTGTGGTGCACACTGCAGGTGTGCAGTTGTAAGTGTGAGCGGGAGGATGAAGAAGTGGGTAGCCTTGTGCTGCTCCTGTGCTCAAAGTCAGATTTCTTAGACTGATAGGTCACTGGAATGATTTATCTGGTCAGGCATTGGATGCAAAACCAATAATTGGAAAATGTATTCAGTTACAACAACCAGGAGGATTTTTCCATTATATCAGCAGCAGAGGTTTTCTGAGTTTTGTTGAAGAGGCCCATATTGACCCTCAGTAAAACAATACGTCAGTGTAATCCTAGCACTCAACTGCATTTGCACCCTTTATCTCAGCTCTCCTCTGCAGCCAAACCTAGCTTTCTTCAATGAACAATGCCAATTGTTGCAAGCTAAGAAATAGTCTTTTTTTTTTTAATCCCTCTAGGGAGACGAGCTGCCTCACTCTCTTGGGGATTAGGGAAATACTATGGAGGCGCGGGGGGGGTGTGTGAAAAAGTATTTTCTCACCTCTCTGTTCCACCTATTCCACCTTTCATCCCATATCTCTCACTCCCATTCTCTCTCTTCCTGCTCTTTCTTTCTGCCTTTTATCCCTCCCCTTTTTCTCCTTTGTGTGCCGCGGCTCATCGTATGAACCTGAAATGCTCTTATGGCGTTTTCACAAACCGCCTCAATTTCAGCCGCTCTCGGAGGAGAATGGCGCGGCACTGGTGGCGGTTGTGTCGGCAGTGGTATCGGACAGGAGCGTGGGGATATTTCAAAAGCTGCTTTCACAGCCGCCATCACCCACCCCACTTCCCATTCTCCTCCTTTCTCTGTCCTTACAACACCTCATCAATGATGTTTTTGGTGTAATGTGAGGACAGGCAGGAGGAGGGAAGAAGACAATCAGCAGGGTGTTGATAGTTTGTGGTGAAATGCTCCAGTGTGACAAAGTGAAGCCAGTGCTGGCACAAAGCAGCACAGATCTCTGCTGCACTTTGGCCAGCGCACACTTGTGGAGCAATG